>JARVZY010002536.1:0-73000 GCA_030686995.1 Artemisia argyi
CACATTCCTCTCCTCTCCTCATTTCACGCCAGACCCCCTTTTTTTCTTCCACTTGACCACTAAATTACCATCATGCCATCCTAGGAAAAATATCTACAACTAATCTAAATCTTTCATTTATCATTTGGTACAAACAAACTAGCTACATATTCTCTCCATTTTCATCTCCTATATTCGGCCATATCAAGAACAAGAAGAAGAAATCATTTTATTTCAAGAATCAAGTGCTCAATCAAGTCTTAGTTATAATCTAGTTAAGGTTTTGGAATAAAAACTCAAGGTTTCTTAGGTTTTACTCATCCAAGCTCTATAATCTTTCTAAGTAAGTTGTCAAACTCTTTTCCATAATTTCTTCATGTTATTTTTATGATCATATGATTTCTATTCAAGATCTACATGCATATGTTAGTTATACCACTCATTTATCTATATATATATATATATATATATATATATATATATATATATATATATATATATATATATATATAACTTTTGAACCCTAGAAAGTGATTATAGTTAGATCCTTGATAGATCCACTTGATTTATGATGTTTTGGAACCCATGACACCCTAAGAAGGTGTATGGTAAGATTAGACTAGATTTGTGGTGATTGAAAATGGTTTGGTTGAAGTTGGAACTAGATTGGAACACTAGAAATGATTTTGGAAAATATATATATATATATATACCTACTGTTCCTATTTTTGGAAACGTGGGAAACTCAGGAACTCATGGGTAATTTTTGACCAAAGATTTAGAAAATACTTTTAAAAACGAAGCCGTGGGCGAAAGAACGGATTAAAACGAGCTTATAACGAAGGAGATATGATTTTTGTAAATTTAACGACGAAAACTATTTTCTGAAAAACTGCATGCTGTTTGACAGTTTTTGACGGGCAAATAGAGGCATTAGACGTAACCTAGAGGAGCCGAGCTATCGAAAATATATTAATACATACTAAAACGAATCCGTGGATATAAAGAATGAGGAAAATGAGCTTAAAACGACCAAGTTATACGCGTTTTAAAATCGTCAAAACTATATATATATTTAGTCACTACTTGAAAATAATATAACTACGTACTAAATGACATATTTTCTAGATTTCTTATTCAAGGAGTTTATTTTTAACTAACGAAATACGTACGACCCAAGGTTTATTTATGCGACTACTAGACGATATCTTAAGGTTTTCAAAACGAGGAATATAACACTAACATTTTATATACGATATATTACGACAAGTTTCTATAAGTCTAGTTGGACTTATTTTTCCTATGTATGGAAAATATTTTATTTTGACAATAACCAGTATTTTCAAGTTATGAGTGGTATAGGCATCATGTGCATGTGCATTCATTACATCACGTCATGATCTAAAATAGATCGTTATTACTTATATTAGGTTGCGGTTAGAGATCGAACCTCATTTCTGTGTATCCACTTTTGTCATCGTAGCTATCGCTCCAGGTGAGTCATAGCCCCACTTTTACTTGTTTAATTTCTTTATAACTCTTTGGGGGAGATACATGCTTAAATACTTGTTTTATACTTTTATACGATTTGAATTACTTCTGGGAGAGAATACACTGCTTTAATTAGTTTTGTACAATGCCAAAGTATTAAATTCCTTACATTGCTTAAGTTGCCTTATTTACCACGTCAGGACAAGTCCCCTTTATTATCATGGACCGTTAATTAAGTTCCAAGCGAGAGTGAATGAATAGATCTATTGAGGGTGACTCCTCCATCTGTGTTTGGGTTGCTCCAACAGAATTACAGATGCATGTCATGTCTTTATTAATAGAGTGTCTGGTAACCACTCATTGGGGCCAAGTAACGTCTAGCTTCGGGGTCATGAGCTTAAGAGACAATGTAGTTTTATGACTGAAAAACTTATTACTTTACTTTATACTTGGGCTATTGTACATACGATTAAAGTTATATACTGATGGTTTTTATAAACTTTATTACTGAATTACGATGTTTTTACATCAATCTTATTACTGATTTATTACTGAATTACGATGCTTTTGCATCAACCTTATTACGGATTTTCCATTTGACTGATTTATTATATGGCCTCATGGACTAAATTATTTATATAGCCGTTTTGCTATATTTATCTTAGAATTTAAATACAAGTATTACTTTTGTTCACGTAAACATACTACTTTTGGCAGTGGGTCGTAAACACACAGGTTACAAGTCTCTTATGGCGGGACTTGGAACTGAGTGGATTTACGATGCCTTTGCTGGGATACCTTCATACATATGCATTACATTCTTTTTCACAAGACTCTATGAACTCACCAACCTCGTGTTGACACTTTAACATGTATTTTCAGGTTTTAACCAATGGCACGCCACTGGAGGTTTTGGCAGGGCATGGCATGGTCATAGAAGACTCTGATTATTCATATGGGGACCGTTTTTAACTATTTTAAGGGCCTACTTCCGCACTACTTTTAACAATGTAAATTCAACATTTTTTATTAAATTATTTTATTCTAAATGATTCAAGTGAAAACCATTTTTGAACTTGTGTTGTAATACCAATTGAGTTACACCCCAGCTACATGTATGCTTCCGCTGGACCCGATTTTAGGGGTGTGACAATAGCCAAGACTCCAAGAAATCTTTCCATATCTATAACAAGTCTAATCAAGATCATTCTAAGTTAACCATAAGATATGTTGTGTAAGAATCTATCTAAGATATGCATGAGATCTTCACAAAGTTAACTATGAGATTTTGGAAATCTTTCTAAGATTACACATGATGCATGCCATGATGTCATACAACATTTTCTATTTTCAGAACTATGAAAATGTTATATTAATGTGAAATAAAAGTTTATATATAAAAGACTTAAACTATAGTTATGTTTTGCTAAAAATTAAAGTTTACACTTTGTCGTTAACAAAATTTTGCAAAGATAGTTAAATATGAATAACGTTTTTAGGCGATATTTGTATTAACAATCTCCCCCTTCTTGTTGAGGACAAAACATAAACTTTATTTTTAGGCAAATCGCAAATTAGAGTGTTAAGTCTTAAATATTTATATTCAACTTGTTTAATTCTATTTTTAATGTGAAATAAGAACGAATTAAAGTTTAATATATTTTCTCCCCCTTTTTGTCAAAACAAAAAGAAGAGTTGCGTAGCAGAATGGTGCAATCCAAATGCTCCCTCTTGGGCAATACTCCCCCTAGTTGGAGTGCCAAGTAAGGAAACATGGGTTTTGATCCTACAAAAAGAGAGTTAGTTGTCGAAAAAGACAAATATATAATGTCACCATAACAAGTCATGAGTAGATAAACAATCATATCACAATCACAACAAAGAAATAGTCGACCAACAATGCACACTATATAGTAGGACAAGCTTCATTTCTAGTAAAATTTAACTTTGACAAAAGTCAAAGCAAAGACAAGAAATGCAAAAGTCAAAGTCCCACTTATAAAATGAAAAAATTCAAAAAGGGAAAAATAACTAGAAAATAAAAATTCTACATCTATAAAAGGAAAACAACAAAGTCCTAAATGAATGTATCCTCTTAATGGAATCCTTAGGTTGGTAAGGATGAGAAAGAGCGTCTAAATGCTCAAGAATGTGTTCGAGAGCAAAACGGGTTTCATCTTGAACTTGGTGAAGCATAGTTTTTATGCTTTCATTTATTTTTTCTATTCGCTCACAATGAGATCAACCATGGCGAGAATTGGGTAGGATAGGGTCATTTTTGGATAGTGGTGATGGTGGAACATGGGTGGTTTGTTGGGTTGAGGTTGGGTTAGCAATGGATAAGAGCAAGGTGGTTTGAAATTCCATTTCTTGATGGAGGTGTGAGTCGACCATGCTATTAAAGGCATACAAGTTGTTGAGGCAATCATTGATCTCCTCGTGGGTGTTTGGAGTGTTGTTTCATAGTGAAGCAGTAATAACATTTTGAGGCCTTGGTGATGGTGTAGAAGTGGCAAGGTTGAGAAAGTTTTAATCCTTGATTGGTGATGAGATGATGAGTGGTGATTCATCCAAAGATGATGAGCTCAAGTTGATTGTGGTGTTGAAGTAACAAGGTTTGACATTTATTTGGGCGATTCGCCTAATGGGTCGTGATGGTGGTGAAGAGTTGGTTGACTTTGTCATTATCAAATATGGTGGTTTAGAAGGTAAAGATCAGATATGGTGATGGTGATGCTGTGATCTGGAAGTGTTTAAGATGGTCAAATTTATATAGTTGAAGAAATGTTGAAAGGAGTGTTTAGATTTGATGTTTCCATAGAAATTCTGTGGTTTCTAGTGATTTTGATGGTTTATGAAGGTTGTCAAATCATTGGAAGTCAATCTAATGAGAATTGGTGGAGTAAGAAGATCAAGATATGTACTAAATGCTACGTGGTCATATCAAATGATTTGTGTAAGATGTTCCAACGATTTCAAGGAACCAATTTGAGGGTTCCTTGCTTTATGTAGAAGGGTTCCTTGGGTAAGTTATGGTGAAATTTGATTTTTGGCGGGAAGTGGTTTCCCCTGGTTCTAGAAGCTAAAAATGCTCCTAATGTACTTTACTACTGATAAGAAATGTGTTCTAACTAAAAGGAATGGTTCGGTGTTGTGGTAAAGTCGAAAATTTGGAAATTTGGAAAAGTTTCTGCAGCCCTTGGCGGAAGCAAAAGATAACACAGGTGAAACCCTGAATTGGGTTCCGCGTGGTCTGTTAGGCTAAAAATGGGAGTACCCAGAAATTGCATGGGTGGAACCCAAAATTTGGTTCCACCGCATCCGCCAGGCCAAAATTCGAGAAAGACCCATTTTTCGACAGGCGTAACGATTTTCAAATTTTCTAAAAACTCGTAAAACATATGTAAACTTTAAAAACTAATTGGGAAATGAAAAAATATAAGTAAAAACATACGTACAGATGGAGTTTGAACGGGGGTGGCGAATTTTGCTATACTTAGTGAAAATTGTGAAAATTTTGCAACATCACAAAGTTGCTCTCATGCATATCCGATTAGTACATGCATGTTCTAAACATTACCAAATATTCCTACAAGTACATAAATCCATAAAATATAATGTTGAACAACCAAATTGTTCAAATGACACCTTGTGCCAAACACCCCCTAATATCTGTCTTATTGCGATCAATCTTCTTGTTGAGCTTGCCAAGGTACCTTGTAATGCATTTCCACATCCCTTTTGATTGTTTGAACTCCTCTGACTTGTTTGGTAACCTTGGAAGTTGTTGGAGGTACTCGAGAGGTGGTAGCCTAGAGTTGGGTAAACCGTCATCTTCACACATGGATGATGATGAGGAAGTAGGAGGATGAGGGTGTTTCCCTTGAGCCTTAGCAACTCTCTTATCACTTAATAGAACAAACACTACAAAAAATAGCCATATAGTGACACACAAAAAGTGCCACAAAAGGCTAAATAAGTGTCACTATAGGCCGGTTAGACATTTAGTGGCAGAAACAAAAAGTGTCACTAACGATGCTGCCACTAAAGGGTATTAGCGGCACTTTTTTGTTGTGTTGCTGCAGACTCGTAAGATATAGTGGCACTTAACAATCTGTTACAATAAACTAAATACCATTTGTGACACATACTTTGTGCCATTAGGTACGTAATACACATGTTATGTTGAAATATTCAAATGGTTTTAATGGCATATATTGCTTGCTGCCCAAACATACCTTGATAGTTATTTCATGTACAGTAGAAACTCGATAAATTAATACTCGATTATTTAATAAACTCTCTAAGATAATATTTTTTGCCTGTCCCGACTCGGGTATAGGGTGCTAAATTAATAATTCGCTAAAATTATAAGATAATACATTTTTGATAATTTCTTTAGACCCCATATAAAATAAAAATTAATAATTCCTTATATATAGCATATTATATAATGATTTATGAATGTTTCTTGAAAAATGAAGAATCCATTCATAGAGAGATTTTTCTAGGTCAGGAAAATTTGCCGGTTTGTGTCGCTAAACATCGCCTCTTTCGGGAGCAAGTGAGAGATACTCTAAAGAACGATTAACTGTATTCGATATTGTCGCTTGACTCACCTACAAACCATGGTTACTATGAACCCATTCTTGCAATTGCTTTTGAGTGAGACTTGGATTATCCTTGTTGTGCTTGCATAATGCTCATCGAATCTCGTCTGTCATTGTTGTTTTTTTCACACCTTTAAGATGGGAAGCCATGTTGTGTGTCTGATTTGTTTGTGTTAACCTATTTTGATCTTGTATTTATATAGAAAATATTTTTAATGTCCATAAAGTGATACATTGAACACAAGAAGCATAATAAGGTGGGAGATTGAAGGTTTCTTTCAAATTGGGCCGTTCATTTGATATACATGCATTGTATACAATAATTAAGTGGAAGCTTGAAAGGTGTTTGTAAACTAAGTATTCTACTATAAATTAATAAAATATTAATTAATATATAAATTAATAATTATTAATTTATCGATTAATTAATAACTCTTTTAATTAATAAATTTTGGTGGTCTCAAGTGTATTATATTATAGAGTTTCTATTGTAGTTACTAACATATTTCTATATCTTCAAAGGCTTGATCAAAAACCAAATTTCATTCAACCATAACACTTGAAACAAACAACTTAGAGATGTACATTGAAATGAAATTATAATTAATCAACAAAGCTCTACAATATACAGAGATATAAATCTAATAAAGTACATGTCTAAATCCCCATCTAAATGAATGTAATACACAGTAATACACAATAATCCTATAACTACTAAAGAACTAGAACTCCATCCTTTGTAATGAAGGTCTCGATATCTTTGAAGCGCAAATCTGTAGACGAACGAAAACAATTGTTATTGATTAAAGTTACACATAAACCTTCGTTCATTATGATTAAAGCGCAAAAAGTGTCACAAACCTGGTGGTGTTGATCCAAAGGTTAATAATGAACGTCCCGATCGATAGCTTTCCTCCTTGCTGCACCATGACTCAAAAAATCAATAAGAAAAGAGAAAAAATTTTAATAGAAAAAAATGCATAACTAAGCGAGTAACAAGCAATGACTTACGAAATCTCGCATTTTTTTGTTGGATACTTCTACACGTTCTGGTTCATATACTATCATTTAAGTTACCTTTCCTTCATAACTTTCCCTATAATTCAATTAAAATTTGTAATACTGAAAAACATATCACAAAATAAACAAGGTGGTTAAGATTAGAGGAATTGCACAATGAAATTCCTTACTGATTTGTATACGGTATTGACAAAAGAATGGTTGCGATGAGACAAATAAAAAAAACTTATATATGCGGCGGCTATGAGAGTATGAGAGCATGAGATGTAGGGTTTTCTTAATTGCAAATATAAACTTAAACTACGGAGTATATATGAAAAGTTTGAGGGATTCAAAGCCCGCTTAGTTTTTGATATTTTTTACAAACACCAGCCTATATAATTGAAATTTGGGAACTATTTTTTTACTTCGTATGTTATAGTGGCACAATTTAAAAAACTACTTATGGAAGAAGTATCTAATGGTATAAAGAATATAAATGTCACCATTTCTAAAAACGGATTGGGTTTTAGTGTATCCGTACCCGCACCCGTTTATAATATCCAAACCTTTACCCACCTCATTAACCGCCGAGTATCCGATTAATATTATCCGTCGGTTTTTCGAGTTTCCCCGCGGGTATCGGTTATCCCCAATTGAATATTATATGAACAAAATGGCGATAATAAGATTAAGTCACACAAAAATCAACCGATGAAACAAAGGAAAACACTTTAATATATTCAAAAATTTTAAACGTTAAAGAAAATGAATATCGTATCAAACGACTTAACACTTTTGAATAATTCATGTACAAATTAAAATGTGTTATCTAATCGAGATACTTATATAATGGAAGAAATTATATAAAATGTATATATATTCTAGTTAATTATAATTTCAATAAAGCAGGTATAGATTTGGGTAAATGGATACGGGTACGAGTACGGGTAATCGGACGGGTATTATAAGAACCCGTCACCGAACCCGTACCCGGCTAAATTATTTTTATCAAGACCCAAACCCGCATCCAAACCCGCCAACCCGCCCCAAACCCGACCCAACCGGTTCGGGTTTCGGTTTTCCCTGTCAGTTTCGGGTGCTTTTGCCATCCCTAATTGTGACAAAACTCAAGTTTGTGCCACTATTTATATTGTACATTAATGGCATAATTAGTGAATTGCCATTATATATTTGATATTTTGTGACACATAAGGATCTGCCATTAAAAAGCTTACTACAGTGGCACATATATGTTTTGCCACTAAAAATGTGTGCCACTAAATGGCTTTTTTTTTTTTGTAGTGAAATATATGTGGCATGAGAGAGTAGTCTAGGCGAAGACCTTGAGCGGTAGGAGGAATGGGAGCAAATTGTCTATAGAGACGAGTTAAAAGCATTCCATATGGAAGAGCGGTGGTGCCTTGCACGGGTATGTCGACCATCCTTTTGGCTATGTAGTAAGCCAATTTGAAAGGTTGACGCATGGACACGGAGTAGAGCATGCAGCAAAGGCAGACATTAATAAGATCCCTATTTCCTATGGTACTAATGACATTGGCTCTAAGGACTTCTTCCCACTCCTTAAATTGAGGCTTAAGCTCATTGAGTTCCATACCATAAGGGTCCTTATCAACCTCATTTCCCGAACGAGTTCTCCTAGTCTCTGAAGTCCTAACAAAGAGATGATCACGAATGACATCCTTGGACACAAAAGGAGTATCATAAGGATGGATGCGGTCAATGACCAAGTCAATAGTTGTGTGTGAGTGTTTGTCTGAATAAAGACAAGTCCCATAGTTTGGAACACCTAGAACTTGAGCAAGTCATCGAGAGTGATGTTATAGGTGTGACCACTAGAGTATCATTTTTCGTTCTTGCAAAAGCTTAGCCAAAATTGTTAAAGGGTGATCTAGATTATAAAACTCGAGTCGAGTCAGAGTCTCCTTGTTTTTTTTTTTCTAGATTATAACTTTTTTTTCTTTCATTTTTATTTATTTTTTATTTTTTTTAATTTTAAATTTTTAAATTTTAAACTTTTTTTTGAAAAGTAGGTCAATGGGTGATGTACACATGCCGTATAGGTAATCAAATCCTGTAAAGCACATATACACTGATAAGGACAAGAAAAGCCTAAGTGTAACGTGCCTATCCCACACTTAGAGATGGACATTGTCTCCAATGTCCAATATATATGGGATGAGACCCGAACAAAATCATCGGCCCATTTTACTTAACTTGTAATTATGGATTTCATTTGAATCCTAAACTTAGAGTTAGAAAAAGGGTAAAAGTTAGGCAATACCACATAACATAGTAGGATAAAATGATTAGAACAAGTGGAATTTCCTGATGTGAGCAGGATGTGAATGTCTGATTAGTACAAAGTGCGTTGATTTAACTGCCACCGTCGAGAAACAATAAGCAATATGTGTGCTCAACCAACAGCTTCCGAATATATAAACCTACCAAAAATCAAACACCAAAGAAATCCAAACACAAACACAAATATATATAATGAACATCAAATATCACAATCGTCATGACAAAATTTTGGATCGGTTTGACTTTGCCTAATTACAATTTTTAAAAACGTTTTTTTTACCTTGTCTGATTATAATTTTTAAATTTTGTTAAATTTTTTTTTTTAACTTTGTATAATTTTAAGTTTTTAATTTTTTTTTTAAGTTTTGACTTTGTTTAATTAATTTTTTTAAAACCTTATTTTTATTTTATTTTTTAAACATAATTTTAGAAACTATATATATATATATATATATATATATATATATATATATATATATATATATATATATATATATATATATATATATATATATATATATATATATATATATACTAGACTTCAAAGCCCGCCCGATGGGCGGGCATGACTTATAAGCCCTCCCGGGCATATAAGCCGCCCGTTGGGCGGCCATGACTTGTGATTATCATTGAAAAAAGTAAGTTAGCAAAAAATAAAGATATAAACATACTAAATTATATATTTAATGGATTAAGAATGAAAATAAATATACGTTTATCAAATATGAGAGAAAATACAAAGCTTGTCAACCTTCGTGTTTACAAACTTATTTACATGAATGTTGCATTTGCTATGCATCGCCTGTCCGATGGGCGGGCGAACTTACATGTAAAATAAATAATGAATAAGTTCTCATGTATTATATGTAAAAAGAACAATCGTAAATAATACAACAAATCAAGTACATGGTGGTTATTTATATGAGACCATCATAACTTATTACTTATTAGTCTAAAGTTTACACAATGTTGTAAACATGTTTTATAATAGTTTAATTAACATAACTGGTATGTTGAAATAATATGTGTATAATGAATCAGCGATTTACATGTACCTTATTTTATTGTTGTTAAGTTGATCATGTTTATTAGTTTTGTTGTTAAATGCATGTTTTGCATGTAAAATATAACACAACACTTTTTTTTATTTGTATGTATATAAATATAAATAAGTATTTATATAATTTTAACGTATTATTATTATTATTATTATTATTATTATTATTATTATTATTATTATTATTATTATTATTATTATTATTATTATTATTATTATTATTATTATTATTATTATTATTATTATGTTTATCTTATTTGTTTAATAGTCTGTTTCAAAAATTATTGATTTTTTTTTTAAATTGAATACATTTATAAGAGAAGATAAAATATGTTAAATATTAATGGATATATGTTTTCATTATATATTTTATTATAACGTATTTGTATTTTTTTTCTTTCATTATTATTAGTATTAATTTTTTTTCAATTTTAATCTTATTTAATTAAAAATCTGTTGCTATAATTATTGTTATTTTTTAAAATTGAAATACGTTATAAAAAAAGATAAAATATGTTAAATATTAATAGATATTTGTTTTCTTTAAAGATAAAATATGTTAAATCTTTAAATGAGCCATCCTTCATATGCTACAGACGTGCATTTGTAAATGTAACGACTACATTGGCACTTTATATTAGCATCCTTTATATCATTGCAAATTTGTATATGCTATCTTTTTGAGCCACCTGCTATAGTTGATACCTCAACAGCATAACACCATCGACTTATAATAAATTTACAGGGAAACTATATGTATAGCTACGTAACAACTCAGGCACATGCAAAATCCCAACAACTATTAATTTAGGGTAAGCCACTGATACACGTACTCACTATCACCAGCCAATAACGAATACCGAACCAAGGTAACAAAAATGATGAACATAATGAGTAGGATAATAGGAGAAAGGCTATTCAGTTGTATACAATTTCGCTTTTAATCTACTTAATGTTCCTGCACTTCAATTACGCATAGCAATGTACACACAAGAAGTTCAAAGTACCAAATCTTCCATAGAATCTTGTCTCGATGCATATTTTATTTATGAATTCTGCACACACACAATAAATGGTTACCGTTTCAGGAACATAAAAGTGCAGAACATGAGTAAAATGGGCAAGCAATTGAGTGTGACACCCCCAAAATTTTACAATGCAGCGGAATACCAATTTAGGTGTCACTTCATAGTTCATAAAAACAAGTTACATAAAACGACCTAAAAAGAGACGTTTAATAAAATATCACATTCGATTTGATAAATCAGAGTACAAAGGTCCCAAAAATTTCTATTTAAAAGTTAAGTTACAAGAATTAAAACATGACACATATGTATATTTTAAAGATAAAAAGTTATCGAATGTGTAGAAAACAAGTCTTTCAATATTTGATATCCACGCGACTCCGATTGCTCCCAATGCTCAGCTAACCAAATAATACCTGAGAAAATACATGCTAAAAAGTCAACATAAAGTTGAGTGAATTCATAGAGTTTAATAAGTAAGCAGTTGAATACAAGCATTAATTATCGGGCGACAAGTATTGCAATTACATGTCGGTTTATTTGATAATAGTATTGAGTTCATGTAACCGAACCTTGACGATTTTTAATAATGCCCCGGAAAGGTAAATTTTGCCGTTTACCACAATTCTAACTATTATGTGTCCGTATCCCGAACAAGGCCCGCCAAGCCTAATATGCATATCCATAATACTAGCGTTTACTACTCGAGTAATTAACGGTTCATGAGGGGACTTAATTGGCAAAAAGCATTCAATATCTATGATCATATAATCGGGTCCAGCATACCGAAAATTACTTGTATTCAGTTTGTAAAAACTAGCATGTATCCCCCTCGCGAGGTTTATAAAACATTTAAGTAAGTAAAGGCGAGGCTATGAACTCACCTTAAAGCAAGGAAAATAGCAGTGAACAAGCGAACAAAGGAATAGCCACAAAAGCTCTACGATGAACCTAATTAATATACGTTGTCTTAGTTTATGAAAATAGATATCGATGTACTTTTGATTATACAGATTATGATCTTACTTAAGCTTGGTACAATGTTCCTAGATACATCACAAGGTTTTTGTTAAATTACCTACAAATTATCCAAAACTATACTCTTGCATTTATATAAGTATGAAACTTACATTTGACCCCAAGTTCAATTTTGATGTAAAAGTTCAAATTAGTTCTAAGGTTCAAATTTAGTCCATGGTCAAGTTTTTGGTCAAAAAGGTTCACTTTAAGCCTAAGGGTTCAAAAATATATTAGGGAGGTTCAAAATGTTTTAAAGGTCCAACATTATAAGGTGTAAAACACTTTATACTCATTTTATACCTAGGGCTGTTAAAAATTTAATAACTTGTCTATGTTTAGAAAATCACCATTTGCAAACCGTAAGTCCACAAGTCTCGTTCTTTATATTCCCGGAAAGGTCTACTTCTGTACTAACGAGATTTGTGGGTCCCACTTGGCCAAAAATTACATAACCTTAGTAAAACAGTCCATTTACCCAAATAATCAATCCATTCAGCTTTCAAATTTTCAATGGTCTCACGAAAAGTGCGATATCTAGAGTTTTACTAACCCGATTTATTCCCCGTTTTCGGACACGTTTAAGTTAAGATGTCCTCTAAAACTTTTATTCTTTGAGTAACAGAGGGTTATATACAAAAAAAATGACTTTTTCATGTTTCAAATCTGTTGATCAGATTGTGACTAGTTTCACCAAAATAATTTTAGTTTAATCATCGTAAGGAGTTATTCGACGAAATACCCGTCAAAATGACCACAAGACATAGGGCTACAACTACATATTTTTAGTTTATGTCCATTGTCTACTGATTAGAGCAGTTTAATACTTTTATACACGGATAAAAAAAAAAATACAGTTTCATGTTTAGCCTTTCTATTGTTTTAAGGTTTTCTAACTTAAGTACCAAGCTTAACTAAGCATTATAACTTATATAATGTTCAAATACATCAAGATAGTGAATAAATGAAAGTGTGAAAAGATAAAAAATATAACTTGAAGCTTACAAGTGAGGTGATGAGGTTTAAGGTAACAAGGTTTCCTAATACTTCATAGTTTTTATTTCAAAACTAGAACAAGAAGTAAACTAGGTTTAATAAACTTGATAAAATCTTGATTCCACCTTCTTGTTGTTGTGTTTTGCCGTCCACCCCAAAAGAAAGAAAAGAAAAAGAAAGCTAGCTAGTTTGCTTATATAAAATGAGCTCAAGACTTTAGTTTTGATATGTATTATTTTCTAGACAAACAAAGGACAAGTAATAAATGAAACAAGCAAATTTTCAAGGTTGTAAGATGATTGAAGTGGGGGGAGGCGTGGGTTTTGGTGATTGAGTGGGTGAGTGTATAAGATTTTTGACTTTAGGTATTATTTAGGTAGTTTTTGGCTAGTTTAAGGTGTTATCGGGTACCGGGTTAACTAAAAATAAATTTTAACGGAGTTAACCAGGATAAAATAAAGTTATAAAAATTATAAAAATAGGTTGGGTAAAATTATTGGGTGTTTGGTTAATCGTCGTTTAACTTTTATAAAAACCGTCGAAATTAAATTAGACGTACGATACGAAATAAATAAATTTCCAAAATACCGGGTAAATTAATATTTTAATTTTCTAAATTATTAAAACTAGTTTTCATGATGAATTTTTGAAATATAGATGAGTGATGAGATTATCGGAGGATTTATTTGAGGTTAAAACGTGAAACACTAAATTAAACCGCGCGATAAAAATAAAAGTGGACGTAAACTATAAAAATTAAATGACAAGTATAAAACTCACTTGTAATTATGAAAATAGGTTAAAATACATAAAACATGAAAAATTATTATAGTCTAAGGTTGGTTCACGTTGTTAAAACCATAAAATGTAAATTTAAATCGCGTAAAATGTAAACGGTGCAAAGTTTTCGTAAAAATGGAAAAAAGTAATTATGACTTTTAAAATAGGATTGTAAGGAACCAAAAGTGCATAAAAATGTAGAGTAGACATAGTATAGTAGTGATTGAATAAATTGAACGCGTTATGACGTACGCGGATAACTTCCGACGAAGTTAATTATTAAAAAAAAATAGAATAGTTAAATAAATAATAAAAATATTAAAATTAATGACATGAAATTTTAGAAATGTCACAGCACGTACCCCTTAAGAGAGCGACGTCCCGGCGCTCAGTTCTTCTTAATCATTTTTGGTCGTTTTAAAGATTTTTGGGATGGAAGCATGTATAAAAACCATGTTGAAACTCGGGTTTGTGGTTGTGATTGTAGAATGTCTATTTTCAAATTTTTAGGAATCATTAGTTGAAACGAAGTTTAAATAAGTCATATCCTCAAAACGTGATTAAAATATGATGTATAAAAAGTGTAATTTGAAATATAAGGCATGGTGTCATTATAATTATTGGTTATGATTTTTATAAAAGAGGGTGGTTAGAGCCGATTCTTTAACTTAAGAAGGTCATTTTGGTAATTTAAAAACTTGTGAAATATTTGTAAAATTTTAATAAAGATGTATATAAATTTTTTTTTTTTATAGAAGCCCATGAACGTGCTTAATACATTTTGTGCTCGGGATTTTGACAAAGTAAAAAGGTACCAACGAATATAGAATAAGTGATAGAAATCAGATAATGTGTAAGAAATGGTATGAGGGAACGAATTAAATGTCGTGAGAGTCCTTAAAGAAAAGGATAGAATAAAAGTGTTGGTGATAAGACAATAAGAGACAAGGAATTTATCAAGTCGTCAATTCGTGGAAGCGGATAAAAGTCATTACTGTTAGCTTATCAAGCTCGCGGCGGTTGATACAAAATCGGAAAAATCAACGTAACAAATTACGAGTCGAGAGGAGTTCATAGCCCAAAGAATGATTCATACGCACGCTATGGCGGATACACATAAGCCCACTCATTCATAACTCGTCACTTACGTAAAGAGGCGTCCCAATCCATTTAAGTGAAGATTTATGAATTTATGGTTCGGCGGTTTATAATTTCCTTATTCAAATGAAGAAGCGTCCCAATTCATTTCAATAAGACGATTATAAATCATCCTACTTAAGTATGTCCGTCACGAAAAATACACAACAAGATCAAGTGCTACAATGAATAAAAGGATGTCTAATTAACGATATGATTCATCAAAATCATAAGAAGAAGTAACGAGAATAATAATATGACATTAGTCAGTCGCATTCCAAAAGGTAAGTGCCAAAGGATGGCATGATTCGAGATGACAAGTTAAGGTCGTACTCCTATTAATTGGAAGATTTCAAAACAATAGATAACGAAAACAACATACGTGATTCAAAGGCATAAGAAGAATGTTCACACTCGGAGTTGAACAATAAAATAACTAGTGGAATTGACAAAGTACACCGAATGTCAATATCATCAAAAGGAAATAAAGTAAAGTAGCAAAAATGTTTCAGAGATCACCACATCGTTCATAAGAGGTTAAAGTAAACGAGTAATTTAGTTTATAGATGATGGTAAAGTAGTTTGTAAGAGAGTGGAAAGCATTGTATTAAAATTTTAGCGAAAATGGTTTAAAAGATGGTAGTAAACTAGTTTTACAAAGCAATTTACCAAATAATTTGTAAAGGGGTGACAAAATAGTCAATTCTGAACTAGTCAGAGCTAAAATAGTGGTGCATCATGTTATTAGTTTGTAAGGTAGTAGTGGGGTAATTTATTGACATGGTGCCATAGAGACTGAGTGTAAAGAGTCGGATAAAACGTTTATAATAAATATCCTTATACAAATAAAAAGTAAAGCTCTTGTAAATAGGTATAAATAGTCAAGAGAAAATCAAGCGTATATAGATAGTCTTTTATATAATTTGTATCAATTCTAAAAAGGGTGCAGAAATGCTCAGAAATCGTAAGTTTATGGGGAGTAAAGAAATCAAGAGGAATTGATAAATTGTAACGAGTTTCGCCATCAGATGTAATGATAGTATATAAGGTTATGAAAGAGTTTATAAACCATTGTAATCACCTACAATGTCTTGAAAAAGTTTCATAGATCACAAGAATGTAAGAGTAGGCATGAGAGAGCAAAATCATGACTAGGGGATATATTCATTAGTCATATAATAGAAGTATTGATGCAAAATAGAGTATATAAGTTACCTGGGAGCAAGCGTGCGCGGATATCGAACAATGGTGAAAGACTTAAAAAAAAATTTGAAAATCAGTTATAGTTTAGGTTTTGAAAACGACCTAATTCGCTATAACTAATGCTCTGGTACCATTCTGTGACACCCCCAAAATTTTACAATGCAGCGGAATACCAATTTAGGTGTCACTTCATAGTTCATAAAAACAAGTTACATAAAACGACCTAAAAAGAGACGTTTAATAAAATATCACATTCGATTTGATAAATCAGAGTACAAAGGTCCCAAAAATTTCTATTTAAAAGTTAAGTTACAAGAATTAAAACATGACACATATGTATATTTTAAAGATAAAAAGTTATCGAATGTGTAGAAAACAAGTCTTTCAATATTTGATATCCACGCGACTCCGATTGCTCCCAATGCTCAGCTAACCAAATAATACCTGAGAAAATACATGCTAAAAAGTCAACATAAAGTTGAGTGAATTCATAGAGTTTAATAAGTAAGCAGTTGAATACAAGCATTAATTATCGGGCGACAAGTATTGCAATTACATGTCGGTTTATTTGATAATAGTATTGAGTTCATGTAACCGAACCTTGACGATTTTTAATAATGCCCCGGAAAGGTAAATTTTGCCGTTTACCACAATTCTAACTATTATGTGTCCGTATCCCGAACAAGGCCCGCCAAGCCTAATATGCATATCCATAATACTAGCGTTTACTACTCGAGTAATTAACGGTTCATGAGGGGACTTAATTGGCAAAAAGCATTCAATATCTATGATCATATAATCGGGTCCAGCATACCGAAAATTACTTGTATTCAGTTTGTAAAAACTAGCATGTATCCCCCTCGCGAGGTTTATAAAACATTTAAGTAAGTAAAGGCGAGGCTATGAACTCACCTTAAAGCAAGGAAAATAGCAGTGAACAAGCGAACAAAGGAATAGCCACAAAAGCTCTACGATGAACCTAATTAATATACGTTGTCTTAGTTTATGAAAATAGATATCGATGTACTTTTGATTATACAGATTATGATCTTACTTAAGCTTGGTACAATGTTCCTAGATACATCACAAGGTTTTTGTTAAATTACCTACAAATTATCCAAAACTATACTCTTGCATTTATATAAGTATGAAACTTACATTTGACCCCAAGTTCAATTTTGATGTAAAAGTTCAAATTAGTTCTAAGGTTCAAATTTAGTCCATGGTCAAGTTTTTGGTCAAAAAGGTTCACTTTAAGCCTAAGGGTTCAAAAATATATTAGGGAGGTTCAAAATGTTTTAAAGGTCCAACATTATAAGGTGTAAAACACTTTATACTCATTTTATACCTAGGGCTGTTAAAAATTTAATAACTTGTCTATGTTTAGAAAATCACCATTTGCAAACCGTAAGTCCACAAGTCTCGTTCTTTATATTCCCGGAAAGGTCTACTTCTGTACTAACGAGATTTGTGGGTCCCACTTGGCCAAAAATTACATAACCTTAGTAAAACAGTCCATTTACCCAAATAATCAATCCATTCAGCTTTCAAATTTTCAATGGTCTCACGAAAAGTGCGATATCTAGAGTTTTACTAACCCGATTTATTCCCCGTTTTCGGACACGTTTAAGTTAAGATGTCCTCTAAAACTTTTATTCTTTGAGTAACAGAGGGTTATATACAAAAAAAATGACTTTTTCATGTTTCAAATCTGTTGATCAGATTGTGACTAGTTTCACCAAAATAATTTTAGTTTAATCATCGTAAGGAGTTATTCGACGAAATACCCGTCAAAATGACCACAAGACATAGGGCTACAACTACATATTTTTAGTTTATGTCCATTGTCTACTGATTAGAGCAGTTTAATACTTTTATACACGGATAAAAAAAAAAAATACAGTTTCATGTTTAGCCTTTCTATTGTTTTAAGGTTTTCTAACTTAAGTACCAAGCTTAACTAAGCATTATAACTTATATAATGTTCAAATACATCAAGATAGTGAATAAATGAAAGTGTGAAAAGATAAAAAATATAACTTGAAGCTTACAAGTGAGGTGATGAGGTTTAAGGTAACAAGGTTTCCTAATACTTCATAGTTTTTATTTCAAAACTAGAACAAGAAGTAAACTAGGTTTAATAAACTTGATAAAATCTTGATTCCACCTTCTTGTTGTTGTGTTTTGCCGTCCACCCCAAAAGAAAGAAAAGAAAAAGAAAGCTAGCTAGTTTGCTTATATAAAATGAGCTCAAGACTTTAGTTTTGATATGTATTATTTTCTAGACAAACAAAGGACAAGTAATAAATGAAACAAGCAAATTTTCAAGGTTGTAAGATGATTGAAGTGGGGGGAGGCGTGGGTTTTGGTGATTGAGTGGGTGAGTGTATAAGATTTTTGACTTTAGGTATTATTTAGGTAGTTTTTGGCTAGTTTAAGGTGTTATCGGGTACCGGGTTAACTAAAAATAAATTTTAACGGAGTTAACCAGGATAAAATAAAGTTATAAAAATTATAAAAATAGGTTGGGTAAAATTATTGGGTGTTTGGTTAATCGTCGTTTAACTTTTATAAAAACCGTCGAAATTAAATTAGACGTACGATACGAAATAAATAAATTTCCAAAATACCGGGTAAATTAATATTTTAATTTTCTAAATTATTAAAACTAGTTTTCATGATGAATTTTTGAAATATAGATGAGTGATGAGATTATCGGAGGATTTATTTGAGGTTAAAATGTGAAACACTAAATTAAACCGCGCGATAAAAATAAAAGTGGACGTAAACTATAAAAATTAAATGACAAGTATAAAACTCACTTGTAATTATGAAAATAGGTTAAAATACATAAAACATGAAAAATTATTATAGTCTAAGGTTGGTTCACGTTGTTAAAACCATAAAATGTAAATTTAAATCGCGTAAAATGTAAACGGTGCAAAGTTTTCGTAAAAATGGAAAAAAGTAATTATGACTTTTAAAATAGGATTGTAAGGAACCAAAAGTGCATAAAAATGTAGAGTAGACATAGTATAGTAGTGATTGAATAAATTGAACGCGTTATGACGTACGCGGATAACTTCCGACGAAGTTAATTATTAAAAAAAAATAGAATAGTTAAATAAATAATAAAAATATTAAAATTAATGACATGAAATTTTAGAAATGTCACATTGAGGGTGCAAAAACACATGGTGACAATGAAATTAGTGACTGATGCAAATAAATACCCAAAATGTTATAAAACATATCAAATAAAAGCAAAAGAATAATGAAAAGATAATTATACCTATTCATTTTTGCTTATATGCCCTTCATCTCTTCCAGCAGTATGCATCTCCCATACCCTTAAGAAGAGAAGTCATGTCAGCAAAGCCATCAATATTGACCCGCAAGCTGAGGCCACAAGACCTATTCGTAATCTTTGCTTCAAATGGCCTGTAGGAACACATGTTTTTTCAAGCACAAACATTAATCCTTATACATAGTCTTGATCATACCTCATTATATTCGCTTATTAATTCTGCCAGTATTGTCGTTCTGCATAATTAAACACACATTTCGAATATATTAGTGCATACATCCTATTAGTATTTTGAAAACAAATAGAATAGTATAACTCTCCCAACCCTGTAATGTTACACACGTCTAGTGAACTCCCACACAGTTATGAACTTGCCATACTTTATCTTTAGTACTACAAAAGGGTAGGAAAAAGAAAGATAAGGATTACAATGATCTAAACTATGAGGGAAATATTACTTTTCTAATAGTGATTAACAAA
Organism: Artemisia argyi; assembly: GCA_030686995.1. Lineage (NCBI taxonomy): Eukaryota > Viridiplantae > Streptophyta > Magnoliopsida > Asterales > Asteraceae > Artemisia > Artemisia argyi. The sequence goes on from JARVZY010002536.1 coordinate 20,407, forward strand.
TATAAATTTTTGGAAATAACAGTATAACGCTTATTCAAAAGAGGACTATTGTCAGTTCCTTCAACATGTTCTCCTAATCTTAATTTCCAGCTCATATTACACCATTTATACTATCAAAAATAAAAATTATGGAGACAAAGCTTGCACACGATACAATTCACATACTTTCTTGTTACAATTTAATGATCTTTTGCTTCAGAACGACTGAACCATATAAACCAAACACTTACTGGAACCACTCGAATCATACTTATATTTATTGAGATATAAAATGATTAATTAGTCACGTACTGATGTATGATTAACCACAACACCTGTTCAAGGGCTAATAAAGTCTTTCATTAATGCTGAGATTGATGAAATCTTGGCAATGGCTTCCCCCGTTCACTCCCAATCGCCAAATTCAAATCCTCAGCTACACATGCTCTTACCATCATCAGCCTAAAAGTACATATTCCAGCAAAGAAAACCACTATGAAGTTGCCCAAGGATTTTCGTATTCCTTACTTGCCCCATGCATAGAGCCCCACTTTGGTTATAGCTTATGATCGGTACATTTTACTACAACGCGGCTATTACTACAAAATCACCAGAATTTAAACTCACATACTCGTAGATCAGTAGCTTTTAAAGCCTTATAGAACTGTAATCTCAATAACGCAAACATTGGACAAACTTAAAAAAGATTAAACCGACTTACAATATATTAAGGAGGGTAAATATGATTATATTTAATGGATAGAATGGGTCAAACGGGATAAAGTCTAACTGTATATGTGTAACTACTTGTCAACTGAAGCTGACTTGTACTCAGAATTATTTGGTTTTACTCGCTACCCGACCCACTCATTTACCCATGTTGAAAAAGCCGATTTGTGAATGCTACCTATAAGTTGTGCCTACCTTTTTCATTGGTTTGCTTACTTCACGCTTCTTGTAGGCCGAAAGCTATAACACATTATAAAAGGAATTAGTTTGATAAATGTATGCATTTAGTATTGAGCTCGACCATGTTTCAGCACGTATGACCCATTTGACCCGCTCCCTTTTAACTCAGCTTATATAAGGTGTTTTAAGGCATTTTGACCTGTTACCCAACCACTAAACAGCCCCAAGCACTCCAACCTTACCACAATGCCAGTAATTATTACAATTATGTTGTAATTCTTATGATAAGTTGCATGCTTCTACTTCTATTGCCATAATACTTTTCTAAAACTGTTATTCAATTCCCATTATTCATGATGTGCTGCTATCATTTAATGAATGAATGCTTGTGATTGTAATGATACTTGGACATCAATGGAAGGATTACCTACTAACAAAAAGGAAACTACGTCTTAAGACACTTTTTCATTCTCACTGTCAAATCAATGGCTTAAGACCACTGAGATATTTCCTAGGAATCGGGATAATCAGAAATCAAAAAAGAATCTTCCTGACAATAAACAGAAAATAGGATATTCCCATATTAGAAGGAAAATGTTATTAATCCCGATAAGATAAGCGATTCGCTGGACTAATGAATTACCTTAAAGTGACACGTCCTAAGATTGTGTTTGTAGTGACGTGTCAAGGTGATTCATATCCTCAACAAAAGCTAAGCATCGGGTTCCTCTTGAACTTATTCTTTGCTATCTAAAAAGAACTCCAGGACGCACATTGTTAATGGGTGGGGTGGTTACGCTTTTCCTATTCTTAATTTTTCCATTCAAATTAGTTTCAATTGCATTCAAATGAATTTTGCAAATCAAAATGAGTATTATATCACACATCCAAAGACCCCGTTAGTTCCAAATTATCAAAAATACATGGTGAACAACATGCAACAATTGTTCATTACCAAAAAAAATAATAATAATAAAAAAATTGAAAGATCTAATAAAGCAAAAGTTGTTACGCGGTAACTAAGCGGAACCATTGGAGCATCGACTATAGTAGCAGCAAGCTGACCTTTTAGAGCTCCAACAATATGTTCAGAAATTTCAATAGCGACTCATTCCCACAAAAACGACATTATTGAAACTAAAATAACCGCATACTATAGTCGAATAACTTATTACTTTAATTCACCACATACTGTAGTCGAAAATATGATTGTATATGCTTAGCTTTTATCTGTGTAATGTTGTCTTACCCCTTTTAATGACTACACCAACAGCGCTACGATCATCCTACTGTTTTGACGAACAGGCATTACATTCTCTGAAATTTATTCATCGTTTAACAGCAAGCTATCTGCATGAAACCGGAAATCATACATTCTAAACATATAAAAATTCATATTTCAATAATGAAAAAACAGAAGAACGAAACACATATAAACCTTCACCAACATAGTGGCAAGGACTGCCGATTTTTCTTTTCCATTTCTGAATAGTATACATTTTTTATAGAGACTGAGACCGATTATCTGAAAGACCAAAGGCACACGCATATCATTTAACTGACAGTTTATTCCTCCTAACACTCTCAAGATTGACACCTTGTTTATCGGATGTCTTCCTCTTAACCTTAATGCGTTAAGATAAACGTCGTGCTAACATGTGGCCATCCTCACACATTTGGCGATCTCAGTGACATACCTCATAACCAAACAACCTCATTCCAACGGTTAAAATAGGTAGACAAAAATAGGAATAGCCCAAAACTACCAAAAAAGACATCGTTTTAAACAGCATTTAGAAGCTAACATGTTCCGAACAACATCACAGATATAATTGCACATGATTGCAAAGCTGCAACAACTGCCATGGAAAGATACGGCCGCCCGCACACGTGACACAATCTTGGTGTTCAGAGGCTCTTTGTGAATCCAAACCACCTATAACAGAAGTAACAGAATAGGTGAGTTGAGAGATTACATAAACATACCACGAACTCGTTGGTATGAAAATCTACAGATACCTTGGAATGCCTTCCACCTTGTCATTTTGCGCGCACTGGAGCTGTTAAAGCGGCCATATGACCAAACTTCATTAATTGTTCATGCATCATTTTTCATGTTGACCCTGTGCTCTATGTGGATCACGGGATGTAAAATCATAGTTACTTAAACTCAAACGGGTAAGGAAAAAAAAAAACTTATTGGCTAAATGGAACAGGCTAAATGGTTTAAAAGACACCCAAAGTCTATAAACCTTGCAGTGAGAAATGAATTGAGGCCCAACTTCAATGATTTTTACTTAATTGTGAGCGAGAGATGGGGGATAGACTCACCTCAACACTACCTCTTTTGATCTGAGAATAAATTTACAACAATTGTGTAGATAGTTAGATCAAATAATATTAAACTGGTATATAATCGAGAGCTATATGTTCAGGTGATTAGATAATGAGCCAGTGACTTACATTCAAGAAAATTTAGGGAATCCGACCACCCATGTATATAGCAGCCATCATCCACCCTAGCTATTGGCCATAGACTGTATGACTTTCACCATTATCCTGCAACGTTAACTTCATTAGCTACTAATACAATTAAAAGATTTTATTCTCCACTGTTTCGGGCATGAAACAAATCAAAATAAGGAAACTCTTGCATCCTTAATCTTTTTGAATCCTATATTTTAAATCAAGCACTTGCTTACTGTTATGCACACTATGAGTGTACGACTACATGATTTTACACATGTGGCTACTAATTTCTAGTCATGTTTTCGGATAACACCTCCGGAGGTTTCTGTAACTAAGCCATCCCCTCCGACATTTCAGCTCACAACTTTTTATCATAAGTACTCTGGCATAAAGCAAATGATATGCACCTGCAACACCTGTAGTCATCAGTAGTAAAATAATTGTAATGGTTGAAGAAAAACATACCATGAAATTGGCAGCATTAAACGATGATTGACTCGAAAACAATATAACTAAAGATTAATGTGTTTACGTGTAGACCCACTGTTTTTGGGCAACATTCATATGAAAGGTGTTGTCAGAAGGTGCCGACAAAGAAACTGAACAAACGTTTGTTTTTGTATCGTTCTGAATAGGCTGTAATCTGCTGCTTGTGGCTCATATGGCTTGTTGTATCACACTGTTACTACTATCAATGAAAAAAAACAAACATTAGTAGAATTTGCATAAACGTAAAAACAAAACATAATTAGTTAATTGGTTGAACTTCAACATATTAGGGCTTATAGAAAAAGATATAGACAGTCGACAACTCGACATGTGGAATAGAATTGAATGATATTAGGGTTTTGATTTTTTTTAAGAATTATATAATGAATGAATCGGGTTATATTTTGCATAATCTATTTAGCCAAAATCATTAATAGTAGAGGTTTATAGATTAGGTGTTGCAAAATATAAAACAAAATAGATGTTGGTTTAGTGGTTATCAAGTGTGTTAATGCTACAAACACCCAAGGCTCGATCCTCTTAACTGATTTTTTTAAATCCGAATTTAATTAAAACCATTTATGCTAATCCGAATTAAAAAAAAAAAAAAAAAAAAAAAAAAAAAAAAAAAAAAAAAAACCTGCTTTGGTGGCATTCATTTGTGATGACATGGAAAATGCAAATAAAATAAATTTTAAAAATTGCTTTACATGGAAACAATGTGATGACATGGCTGATGACATGGCTGAAATTGAATTACTGGGCATTGACTGGGCATTGACTGGACAATGACTGGGCATTTCCTTCAAATGCCTCCTGTTATATATAATGTAGAGATATATATATATATATATATATATATATATATATATATATATATATATATATATATATATATATATATATATACTAGCAGGGTACCCGCACGTTGCAGCGGCGGGTACCCTGAAATTAAAATTTCCGGTGAATCATTTATTTTAGTTTACTATGTTTTTTTTTTTGACAATAGATTTATGGATATCAAGAATTTCGTTTAGGCCGTGCTCGTTCGGGTTCGAGCCTGTTTGGCCCGCACCCATTCGGGCTCAAGCCCATTAGGTCCGTTGCCCGTTCGGGCCTGAATATTTGTATAATGTACTTTATTATTTGTATTAGTGACGTTTAATGTAGGAATTGTGTTTAATTTGGTTGTACAATATGCTTGATAATTTGTATATTTGTGATGTAAGGGGTGTTTTAATAATTGTATTAATTGTATTTATTGATCAATTAAATAATTGACTACATTAAATATCATTAATGTGGTTTTTTTTAATATGTGCATTAAAGTGGTGTACATTATGTTTTTTGTCTTGTAAGTCTGAAAATTATGTGCATTAAAGTGGTATACATGCATCTTTCCTATTAAAGAAATGTTTTTGGTCTTAAACATTTTAAGACTTCTAAATATAGATGTCCTAAATACATTATAAGGTAGTATATATATATATATATATATATATATATATATATATATATATATATATATGGTTCGACTCGAGGGCGTATCACCTGGTGCTTCATTTTTTCTCAAAATGTTTCAAAAAGGCATAAGGCCTTATGGTTTTGGGTTAGAGGTCGTATGACCTGATGGTATTTTTACTTAGAACATTTTCAAAATAGCATACGCCTTTATAGTTTTAACCTAGAAGGCCATATGGTATGCAAAGAAATGGACAAAAACATTTGTGAAGGCATAAGGCTATATGGTTTTTGAGTAGAAGGCCTTATGCCATGAAATTTTTTTCAAAAGTTTTCAAATGCATCTGAAATGCAATCTAACTACTTAAACTAGTAAAGTATGCAAACTAATAATAAATCTAACTAACCAAACATGCATGCGTGCTTTACGAGGCTCGATAGTCAAGAATCGAGGAGAAAGCAAAATTCACAAAAGCGTAAGAAAGTGGGGAACTTCTTACAAGCTTCCAAAGATTTTTGCTTCACTCTACATAGTAAAATACGACCAAGCATTCCATTTCTTTTTCTTTTTATTATATGGATGGAAGTACCGATAAAAGATTACCCACTGAAAGTTAACCATTTGACATGGAATTGGTAAATTGAAGTATTGATTTGTGGTTTGCACCATTACCCATATTTATTTGCTAAATTTCCTTTTGAAGATGAACGAGTTCACTCATTCCATTTTGCTTGGATTATTTTGTTTTTCATTTTGTGGTCTTGAAGAACCCATAAAAACCCATCTTGGTCCAATAAATCCATTTTAAAGGTAAACAGAGACTTATAGTCCTCGTCTTCAATACAAAGCTTTTTGGTTTTGGTAGTGAAAGGTTCACCAATAGCTAAAGGATCCCCAATCATGTCAAAATCATCATCCCCCAACTCAAAATGATATGATTCGATAAACTCATCACTACCCGAATTAAAGTATAAAGGTCTCATACTTTCCAAGTCATTATCCCTTATAAGGTGGGGCATACACCCATATGGTGGAGGGCGGAAGGCCTTATGCTGAAAATTAAGTTTTGTGAAGATTCTGATGGAGGAGCATAAGCTCTTCTGGGATTCATGTGAGGGCGTATGACCTGGTGGTGGGCGGGCATACGGCCTTCTAGTGAAAAACCATAAGGGCATACGGTGCTCCTAACAGATTGTGCCCAATTTGAGTTTTCCATCATACCGCGGTATGCATTCTTACAAGAAGTCCTTACGACCCCTGCACAACCCGCGTTACTTCCTTGGCTTTTAGGTTGCAACTTATCGACTTGAACCTCATTTATATTCAAACATTCTTTTTCTTTCATAACATCTTCTTCTTCTACCATTCCCTTAACATTAGGATTCTTAATAACCAATTCATCTTCAACCGTTATTTCATCTTCTTCATCTTCAATGCTAGTTTTCTCAAGCACTTCCCATTCATTCGCCTCCAAATTTAGTTTTACTTGATCATTTTTTCCTCTATTGAAAACAACCTTAAATTCCTCAAATTTTTGCGCGTGTTTACTTGGAACGTCACCTTGAGGTCTCTCTTGAAGCATTTTCAAAATATGCCCTATTTGAGTTTGCAATTCGTGAAGAGTGCCTTGTTGCTTTTGGAATGTAGAATCAATTTTGTCATTTGTAGCTTCTTGAATGGTGCAAAACTTTCTCATCATAGCCCTTAATGAGTCATTATGTGGAGTTGGTTGGTGTGTTGGGTTTTGGGTATATGGTATTTGTTGTTGATTATGGTAAGTTATACGGTTTTGGGTTTGGATTAGAGTTTTGGATGATGTCAGGTAGATCTTGAGTATTGTTCAAACGATATGGGAATTTATGGGTTTTTTTTTCAACTTCTCATCGCAAGTATATCCATAAGGGTTTCCTTGGGGCTTGATGTCATACTTACCTATGCCTCGGCACATATCTTGAAAGTTACCCGAACGACCATTAGAATCCCCACTAGGATTGAAATAACCATGCCTTTGACATTCGTGAGTTGGATGTGTCCCTCTACACTCATCACAAATTTCTTGAACTACATTCATGGACTTTTGCATGTTTTCAAATTGTTTTCCAAGGGCTTGAACTTGTTGAGTAAGAACATTTATGGCATCACTTTGACAAAAACTACTACCATCACTTGTATGTTGAGGTTTATCATGTGATGGTCATACTTTAGAAATATTGTCAATAATCTTCAATGCCTCTTGAGTATTTCTACAAAACAAATTTTCTCCTGCCGCCAAATTAAGTGCATCTTGACCAACTTGATTCAAACCATTGTAGAAAGTGTCTATTTGATAAATGGCTGTAAAACCATGATGTGGACACTTTCTCAACAAATCTTTGAATCTTTCCCAAGCTTCCCTAAAGGTCTCATTGATGGTTTGATGAAATTGGCTAATCTCATTTCTAAACTTGATGGTTCTTGAGTATGGATAGAATTTATTCACAAATTTTGAAACCAAGTCACTCCAAGAGTTAGTTGAATTTGGAGTTTCACTTTCTAACCATTCTTTAGCCATTCCTTCAAGTAAAAATGGAAACAAAATGAGCTTCATCACATCTCGAGGTACTTGATTTAACTTAAAGGTTTAGGTGAGTTGTGTGAGTTTTCTAATGTGAGAGTGTGGATCATCATTTTCAAATCCATAAAAAGGTTTGGTGCTTATAAGGGTGAGTAGTTCGGGTTTCAACTAAAATTCGTTAGCTAAAACAATGGGAACTACAATAGCATCTCCAATAAATTCGGTTGGTACTTGAAGAAGTTCTTCCATGGCTCTCAATTGATCACCCATAGTGTTATCCACTATATGTTGATCGTTTGGTGGTGGTGAATTTCGGTTATTTGCTAGTGGGGATTTGTCATAAACTCTATATCCAAATTCAAGCCCGATGCATCCATTTGCTCAATTTGACATGAATTCCGAATCCTTCTCAACCTTTGATAAAAAATTCTTTCCTAAATGGATAAAAGACTTGACAAATCTTCGGGTGGATTGGTTCAACTCATGCACTACAAAATTAAAACACAAGGAAACAAACGAAACCTAAACAAGATAATATATATAAAAAGCAAGTAACTTCTTAAAGAATAAATTCTTCAAGAAGGATCAACTAAACTACAAAACCAATAATCTTTTTCAAAAGATGATTTATGGCTCCCCGGGGCAGCGGCGCCAAAAACTTGATGTGTGTTTTAATACTTGTAAAATAAAAATCGGAAATTACCAAACTAGAAGCTACACACAAATGGCAAGTGCACCAATTGTATGTAATATAGTAAAGTAAGGACCGGTTTTATTGTCCCAAGGAAGCCAAAATCAAATCAAGATACTTAATGTTCGTTTTATATTTAGTTATGAAATGGGGTTTTTGTTTTGTTTTTATAAACTATTAGAACTAACCTAAAGTAATTTAAACTAAGAAAATACTTTAAAAACACTTAACTAATTAAAGTTTGAGAAAAATTATACTAAAAAGAATGATTGCTTAGATAGACTTCACTTGGGTTGGATAATACTCAACATAGTGTGATTGTGCGATTTGGGTTGCAAATGTGGTTAGACTTTGAGGGTCTTCATCATATATCCCTAATAATTATTGGAAAGTGCTACAAGGGTCTTTGTATACACCACCTCAAATTATGCTTTTAAAACCAATCTTTGATTCCATAAAATGTTTGATGTTTAGGTTCCAATCACACATATGGTCATATGTGCGACTAAACAGTCTTCAAAACTATTAGTTTACCACAAACAACTCCCAATAATCCTTGGTCTAGATTAAAGTTTCCACTAAGTATAGACAATTAGTGAAATACAAATGACTTTCAAAAGAAGTTGGTCTACAAGCTTAATCCAATAAGTCATAGACATATTAGTTGGTAAACACAAACTTTGAATAAAGAAAACATCAAAATATTCATTTCATCTAAGACCCCCAAATGGGTTTTCCACAATCACAACATGTTTATATTATCCAACCACATGCTACATCTAATCTAAGCAAACATTAAGAAACTACTCACTCATAAAGAGTGAATCAAAACAAACGACTAAAGAAAATAGCACAAGACATAATCATAAATCAAAAGTCAAGAATCAACCGTTCGTTTACAATGATGTTTGTAGGAATCAAATGGTGTTATTCTCCCCTATCTTCACTCCAAAAAGCTCCAAAGTCACGAAGAATCAGACCTAGGTCGATTTGAGAGTGTGTGGTGAAGTGGAGGTATAGAGAATATGAGAGAAACCTTAAAAAATGGGCTTTTATAGCAAGTAGTGCAGACACCATACGCCCTTCCAGAAATAGGGTATAAAGGCGTATGACCTGGGCAAATACATGTTCTTCATACGTGGAGCATAAGGCCTTCTACTTAGGCATATGGTCTTCTGCTTGGAAATGTGTTCTTCAATCTTCAAGTAGCATAAGACCTTCCAGATTATGACACAAGGGCTTATGTTCTTCTAAACATATCCAATCTTGAACATCTTCAATGCTATCCTTCTCCAATCCAATCCATCCGCATCAAATAATCATACCAACCTTACAAAACAACTTTTAAACACAATTAAGCAAATATTTCATCAAACAATAACTAATATACACTTAAATCATGGAATATTGCCTTGTAAAATAAAAGTAATTTAAACCATATCAATCAACAATGAAAAAAAATATATTTTTCCTAATTGTGAGAAGAATTTAAAAAAAAAAAAAAAAAAAAAAAAAAAAAAAAAAAAAAAAAAATTGACAAAGGGGTGTTTTGTAAACATGATAATGTCCTACACGATGCAATTCCTAACTAAGGAAAACATGATTAGTTTTATCTACAACCCGTGCTCTATATGATTTCTAAAGTTGATGCATTACCACAAGTTTTTAGTTTATGTGCATAAATAGAAATCGTAGACACAGATCAGGAGTGTAATTATTTTTAGAATACTTACAATGATGGTTGGAAAGCAAGAATGATGAAGGAGAAACCAAATTTTCTTGTGTGGTGAAGTTGTGGAGTGAATAGTAACTGAGTTTGTGTTATGGTATAAGGATAAGGAGTGTTTGGTTTAATATATAAAAATAAAAGAGCCTACTAGTTTGGCAGACTGGACGAAATCAAAATGAGGGTTCCGCCCGCCTCGTCGCAAGGTTCCGCCGGTCTGCAGAACAAAAGAACTAAGATGGATTTGTTTTGATTCTTATGATTTTATTCTAACGTTCAAAACTACAATGTAGGTTGCATAAGTCCTAGTCCAAGTCTAAGAAGATTAAATGGTTCACATTTGAGAGGTTTCGTGAGAATATCGGCAATGTTGTTGTGACATTTCAAAATTTTCATTTCATTAATCTTAAGAGTATTAACTATTCTATTTTTAAATAATTAACTTCATCGGAAGTTATCCGCTTTTCGTCATAACATGTTCAATTAATTCAAGCGCAACTAGACTACGTCCATTCTACACTTTTTATGCATCATTGTTTCCTTACAATCCTATTTTAAAAATCACTTTTCAATTATTCCATTTTTACGTAAACCTTGCACCTTTACGTTTTACCCGATTTAAATTTACGTTTTAAGGTTTTGACAAGTGAACCAACCCTAAACTATGATAATTTCCATATTTTATGAATTTTTAAACTATTTCATGTTTACTAAAGAGTTTTATACTTGTCGTGCCATTTTTATAGCTTACATCACTTTTATCAAGAACTGGTGTCACCAAACTTGTTTTCGACTCACGATTTCATTTTTAACGACGTTTAAACACTCCGATAAACCCAAGGCTCTCATGAAATATAAAAATTAGCCATTTTAACACTTTGTAACAATTTCAAAATATTTTTATAACACTTTTCTAAAATTCACGTTTTCAGGTCACCCGGTATTGTGTAATTCGCGTTTTTAAGACCGTCCGCTTGAGTTAAACCTCACAAATACACTAATACACCAAATATTAATCAAATATCAATAAAATCTGATTTTTGGCTTGCCTTGGGACCCCCAAAAACGTCCACCCCTTTATACCCCAACATTGATTTTTACATGCAATCTCACCAAACTCAAAATAACCATCCATCTTCTTCCTCCTTGCTCCTTGCTGTCGAAAATCCACACAAAAACACCCTCATCTCATCAAGTTTTTAATCACAAAATCATCTCCACAACTTTCTGTTCAAGATCCTTGCAAAAGATGGTGTTTTGATTCGAAGTTTATAAAATTTTCTTGAAGTTTTCATTGAGTTTCTTGGTGTTTTTCTTCAAGACTTGATTGGGGCTTTGTTTAATCAAGTGGGTAATCATTTTTGAATATTGAATTGAAGATTCCAATAGTCTTGGTATTATTAGGGTCGTTTCCAATCCAAGCCCTAGAAAGGTTATTAGTGATTTATCACTCCTTGTAAGCTAATCTCATAATCCTCTTTGAGTTTTTGTCACAAGCAAATGGTTTTTGTTATTTAATTAATTATGGGTTTTCTGATTTTGATGAGTTTTAATGTTCTTGAGTTGTTTGTGATGATTAGTCTGGCATTGCATGATGAGTGATGATGTTTTGGATGAGTTTAGAATAAGTTTAGTTGGATTTGATGGGACTGTTTTTACATCAGTAGAAAAACGTGGGTTTTTCCATTAATTTTTGGCCTGGAGCCTATGATTAAATTAAATTTTTAGATAGATATAGGTCTAAGCTTCATGTGGAGAGTTGGAGGAATGTTTATCTCCTCCGGATTATCAAGTTATGCCCAAATTAGTAAAACTAGTAAATATAGGTAACTTGAAGATTGTTTGTGTGTTAATGGTAAATTTTTGGCTTAGAGCCTACTGAAGCTTTTCATAAATGGATATTAGAATATCTCAGGTCCTAGTGGCGAGTTGGCCGGAAACCCAACAATTCCGGATGGTCGAGATACGACCAAAACCGTGGAAACATATTTAGTGTGTACCCAGAAATTGTAATGCAGATTGTTTCACTTATAATTAATAAATTTTGAACTAGGGGCTAATTGGTTTTTACATGGGTGAAGGGTACAACATATGAGGACCACGTGGCTAATTGGAGGGTTTACCAATTCCTCCGGATGAGGGAGATTTGTTCATTTTATGAAAACTAGTCAGTTCTGAACTACTGTTTGAAAAAGGAGTTTAACTCCAGATTTTTGTGCTATAGTGTTGGGTTTTAAAACATGGCTAAGTAGTAGACATCTTAGGCTAACACCTCCCATTGGTCTCACTTAAATTGCTATCATAGTTTAGGATTTATGGCCATTTTCGTAAGAGATTAAAATTCAGAAAATATTATGGGTTGGATTTTCAGGGGTAAAATAGTCTTTTCACATGATTCTGAATCTTTCAGAAGTTGAGGCCTGGATTTTTGAAAACTAGACTCAAAGATCTTTCCAGGGGTGAAGGCCTTGTATTCATATCATTTATATATTAGGAGTTAACGGTCTATAAATTAGAGTCAAATCCAGAATTTAATATTTTACGTCTTGTCTTGAACTCTAAAACGTGTAGATACACATAGGTAAAATAAAAATTGAGGGATGAAACTTGGTAGGTGTTTTATTACCTATATGACCTGGTCGAACATCAATCTTAGAGTGAAAATATCTTGGGTTAAGTCTTAGTGCAATGCCATGCTTATCTCGGAAACATATCTCGTGATCATTTGATTTACTTTTTCATATCGCTCTTCTTTATCATTCTAAGTCGCGTCACATCTTTTAGGTTGTGCTTAGACGCTTAGCACTCTTCCGAAGATCCATTTTACTTCTGATCTCGTTGCTCTTAAGGTGAGTTCATAGCCTCGCTTTTACTTACTTCAATTGTTTTATAAACCTCACGAGGGGGATACATGCTAGTTTTACAAACCGAATACAAGTAAGTTTTGGTATGCTTGACCCGATTACATGATTATAGTCAATTGAGTATATTTCTTTCCAATTAAGTCCCCATCATGAACCGTTAATTCCGTGGGAAACGCTAGTATTATGAATATGCATATTTGGCTGGGCGGGTCTGACCGGGTGAGTCGCGCTCACATTCAACGGTCACATAATATTGAGAGATTACGTGCTAAATGGAAAATCTTACCTTTTCGGGGCACTATTAATCTAGGTCAAGGTTCGGTTTCATGAGCTCTATACTATAATCTGATTTCCCGACATGTATTTGTTATATATCTTTTAAAATGAATTATACTTGTATTCAACTGATTACATATTAAACTCTATGAATTCACTCAACTTTATGTTGACTTTTTAGCATGTATTTTCTTAGGTTTTATTTTCTAGCTGAGCGTTGGGAACAATCAGAGTCGCGTGGATATCAAGTATTGAAGGACTTGTTTTCTACACATTCGATAACTTTTTATCTTTAAAATATAAATATGCGTCATGTTTTAACTCTTGTAACTTAAGTTTTGAATAGAAATTGTTGGGACCTTTGTACTCTGATTTATCAAATCGAATGTGACATTTTATTAAACGTCTCTTTTGAGGTCGTTTTATGTAACTTGTGTGTATGAACTATGAAGTGACACCCAAATTGGTATTCCGCTGCATTGTAAATTTTGGGGGTGTCACAGTTGTCTTCGGAGGATACTTTCTATATAGAGATGTTTCCTTTTTGAACATTGTCGCGAAGGAAGTGATGACGGAATTCAATATGTTTAGTACGAGCTTGCTGAACGGGATTTTTGCTGAGGTCGATAGCACCTTCGTTGTCGAAAAGAATGGAGATGCCATTAAGTTGAATTATGTAGTCGACTAGAGCTTGCTTCATCCAAAGAGCTTGTTTACAAGCTTTTTCGGCCGATACGTATTCGGCTTCAGTTCTTTAGATAGCGAGAGCCATTTTTTCTTAGAGAACCATCAGGTGAGACAAAGTCTAACAAAAGTACAAATACCACTTGTTATTTTTCTATCAACATAGTCACCGGCATGGTCTGAGTCGGCATACACTATGGTTTCTACTCCCGTTCCTTAGGGATGCCATAATCCTAAGTGTGTAGTACCATTGATGTATCTAAAATTTTTGTTAACGGCTTTAAAATGGATTGTTTTAGGATCTTCTTAAAAACGAGCACATAGAAAAACACTAAACATAATGTCGGGTCTACTAGCCGTGAGATAGAGTAGACTTCCAAGCATTCCTCTATATTTAGTGTTGTCTACGGATTCACTTTCCTCATCCTTGGTGAGTTTTGTTTCCGAGGACATAGGCGTTTTGATTGGTTTTGAATCTTCAAGACCAAATTTCTTAAGCATGTCTTTTATGTATTTAGATTCGTTAAAGAATATCCCATCTTCTAATTCTTTAGTTTGGAGTCATAAGAAAAAGTTGAGTTCTCCCATCATACTCATCTCAAACTCGTCATGCATGATTTTTGAGAAATCGTGACATAATTCTTGACAAGTTGATCCGAATATGATGTCATTAACATAGATTTGGAATATGATAATATGTTAATCTTTCTTCTTAGTGAAGAGAGTATTATCGACTAAGCCCATGGTATACTTATGGTCAACTAGAAAGGTCTTAAGTCGGTCATACCACGCTTTTGGAGCTTGCTTAAGTCCGTATAAAGCTTTTTTAAGTTTGTAAACATGATTAGGTTTTTCAAAGTCGGTGAAGCCCGGGGGTTGAGCAACATAAACTTCTTCATTTATATAACCATTTAAAATTGAACTTTTGACATCCATTTGAAAAAGTTTAAAATCATGTGCGCATGCATATGCAAGTAAAATTCTAATAGACTCGAGTCTAGAAACCGGAGCAAAAGTTTCATCGTAGTCAATGCCTTCTTGTTGATTATAACCTTGTGCTACTAGCCTAGCTTTGTTCTTAAATACTATACCATTTTCATCCATTTTATTCCGAAAGACCCATTTTGTTCCAATTATTGTTTGAGTCTTATGTTGAGGAACTAATGTCCAAACAACATTTTTAACAAATTTGTTTAACTCTTCCAAACATCATTTTTTTGTTCAATGGTTGACACAAAACAAAAGAAGTTACTTTCATTTTGGACTTTCAATCTTAATGTTCTTTCATTTATGTTTCCTGTGACACTATCTAATGGATGACTTTTAGATTCTTTGACATTGGCAATTTCTTTGTTTAATAGTTCATTTTCATTGTCATTATCTAATTTTTCTTGACTTTCTATTACTTGAATTTCAACTAAGTCATCATCTACCAAAGGTGATGTCTTAGAGGGAGGTGGACTCTCGTCGAATGTTACGTTCAACGATTCCTCGACTCTTAAGGTTTCTTTGTTTACTATTTTGTGAATATCCAAGAAACACACCTTCACAAGACTTTGGGTCAAATTTAGTGAGATAATCCTTGGTGTTTAGTATAAAGCATTTACTCCAAAACACTCTAAAATATCCTAATGTAGGCTTTTTACCTCTATATAATTCATATGGAGTTTTGTTTAAAAATGGTCTAATTTAGACTCGATTAAGAATGTAAGTTGATGTTTCAACTGCGTTACACCAAAACTTTTGTGGAATATTTTGTTCATTAAGCATTGTTCTACTCATCTCCTGAAGAGTTCAGTTTTTATGTTCTACTATACCATTAGATTGAGGAGTTCGTGGTACCGAAAAGTTATGTGTTATATCATTTTAATCATAAAAGTTTCCAAATTGTATTTCATTGTCAAATTCGCGACCATGGTCCGTTCTAATTGACACAATGCAAGTTCCTAATTAATTTTGAATTTTCTTACTAAGAATTTCAAATTGGTTAAAAGCTTCATTTTTACTTTTCAAAAATTTTGTCTAAGTATTTCTTGAATAATCATCCACTACGACCAAAGTGTTGAAGTTACCTCCATAACTTTGTATATCGGATGGTCCGAACAAATCCATATGCAAAAGTTCTAGATACCTAGATGTAGATACCATATTTTTAGCCTTATGGCTACTATGAACTTGTTTACCAATTTTGCAAGCATCACAAAAGTGTTGGTCATATTTCAACTTTGGTAGGTTTCTAACTAAGTCTTTAGATGAGAGGTTTCGGATAAGTCTCATATTAGCGTGTCCTAAATGTCTATGCCATAGAGTTGAAGATTCATCTAGTGAGGTGAGGCAAAGTTTGTCTCTAGATGTTTGATCAAACTTCATGACATATATGTTGTTCTTAAGGACACCTTTGGCTATAGTTATGCTGTCTTTAAGTATTTTACTTCCGTTTTCACTTAAAAGGATGTTATACTTTTTACAGCAAAGTTGACTTATACTAAGGAGATTAAAACCTAAATTGTCAACATGAGCAACATCATCAATAGAAAGGGAGTCATGAGAGATTGTACCTTTTACGATGATTTTGCTTCTAACTTTGCTACAAAAAGTAACGTTAGCTCCATTATATTCTTGATATGTTGAGAAGAGGATTTTGTTTCCCGTCATATGCCTTGAGCAACCTCTATCTTTGATCCATTCATTCAGTTCCAAACTAACTTTCAAGCATACCTGTTTTTATGAAAAACACTCAAAAGTTTGGTCCCCAATATCTCATGGGTCCATTTTGGTTAAACATACCATTAACATGGTCCATGTATGGAAATGGAAGATACAGGTTCCAGACATGTAATTCGGAGTTTGATAGTGTCTCGGTAAGTTTTGGTTCCAACCATGTTGGTAGTTTGGTTGGGTGTTGTAGTTGCTCTTTGGAAATGGGCGTTTGGGAATAGGATTTTTAGGCCTCGGTTGAGTAGTTTTAGTTCTAAATTCATTTCTAGCAATTCCTACTCAAACTTTAATAGCCGGTTTTAGCTTTGTTACATTATTACTTGTGTTAGACCTATTTGTGACTTCAACGAGTTTAGTAATATCCGTTGTGGAAACTAACTGTTCTGCTATAGACCTCGCGGAACCTTTGGGTTCAACGGATGGAACCAAATTTTTTGTTCCGTCTGGTCCGTGGGTACCAGCAGTAGTTTTTTCCGTTTCTTGTGCTTTTACGTCTTGTTTTGTTTGACTCTTTGAAGTTTCTGATTTCATGAATCCTAGTCCCGTTTTATCAAATGGTGACTTTTGAAGTTTCATTATTTCATCCACACAATAAACACTTTTATCGAACCTTTTAAACTTTGTGGTTTGTTTGATTAGATCATCTTGTGTAATTTTAAGTTTTTCAATCTCAAGTTTAAACTCTTGACATGATTTACACATTGTGTCAATACTTTTAGTCTTTTCTAATCGTTTAGCTTTTTCCTTTAATTCATAAACTTCATTTTCTAAAAATTCCTTTTTATTTTTCAAAAATTTATTTTTGCTTATGATTTTTAAGCTTAGCTCACAAAGTTTGTTATATTCTTTTTGAAATGTGCCATCATCAATAGAAGAACAAGATGAATTAGAGTGTATCTCATTTGAGTCATGAGCCATGAGAGCAATCTCGTCATTCTTTGGCTCCTCGTCATCGTCTTCACTATCACTCCAAGCACCACTTACAAAAGCTCTTTGCGATTTACCTTTGGGTGGTTTTCGACATTCACCTATGAGATGACTTGTGTCTCCGTACCTAAAACACTTTCTTTCAATCTTTCCTTTCTTATCATCACGATCTTTTCAAAAAGATTTCTTGTAATCTGTAGGTAGCCTTACAAACTTCCCTCGTCTTCGAAAGAACTTCTTGAAGTCTTTAACACCATGGCATATTCTTCATCATCACTATCCGAGCTAGATTTTTCATCATCACTTGATTGTACTCTAGCTTTCAAGGCAATGGACTTGAATTTTTCTTTCTTCCCTTTAACTACTTCTGAATCTTTTTCCATTATCATTTCATGAACTTTGAAGATTCCAATTAGCTCGTCAAGTGACATGCTTGAAAGATCTTTAGATTCTTCAATTGCCGTCGCTTTGGCTCTCCACTTAGGATGGGGTGTTCTAAGAAATTTCCTGACAAAATTCTTGCTACAAAAAGATTCATCAAGTGCTTTAAGTGAAGTAATAATAGTGTTAAATCTACCAAAAGAACGATCAATGATTTCATCTTCGGGAATAGAAAATTGTTCATATTGTTGAACAAGAAGATCAATTTTGTTATCCTTAACTTGTGAGTTTCCTTGATGAGTGATTATTAAAGATTGCTAAATTTCTTTAGCGGTTTTACACATAAAGACTCTTTCATATTCTGTCTTTGGTAAGGCATTATAAAGAATCATTTTAGCTTCATTATTTTTAGCAATCAATTTTTTTTTTTATCTTCATTATGTTTAGTAAGTGAGATATCCTCATCTTTACCATTTGTAACATCCTTAAAAGTGGCTTTTTTTGTCACCTTCAATAATTATATACCATTGATGAGATCAAATAAGTACATTTTATTAGCATCATTTATTCTATTTAATTGACTTGTTTTATATTATTTTGTATGAAAATTGGTGCTTTAATGTTTACTTTAGTGATTCTCGGGTAAAAACAAGCAATTGGTGAAAGATAATGATATTGGACGAATTATGGAGCTAAATGATCAAGATTTGAAAAGTTTACTGAAATTCAAGAGATGCGTTGTATCATTCTCAACAGATACGCCACAACATCATAATTAGATGAATTCAAAGACCATTGCCTAACTTTCAAGAATGCGCCGCATTTAATTACAACATGTGCCATATATGAAACTTGTTCTACTCCAAAATACACCGCATCTCAATTACAACATGCGGCGTATCAGCTGAAGACTTCACTAGATACTATCTAAGATGTTAAAAACATGCGCCGCATAGACAAACAAGCTACGCCGCATCTTAAGGCAGTGTACAAATATTCCAGAATATAATAATCTTGGACCCCACATGAAGTTAAGTAGATGCACCGCATTTGTCATCAACATGCGCCGCGTCGATTCCTCAGACGGAAACTATAAATACCCCAAGACAGATACGAGTTTTGAGTATAGAAAAACCCTAAGGAGATGAATTCAGTCGAAGAAACTTCACAAGACACGCCCCAAACCAAGATCTTAGAGCCGTAAGAAGGTCCTGCATGTGTATAATTCATTAAGAAGTTTGGTTTATTGTATTAGTAAGCTTTAATCCATCACGATTGACGGGCTTGTGGCCACCATACCGCTTCCTTAAAATTGCTTTCCTATCGGTTAAATTTTATATGATGATGTTTTTGGTGAATTATATTTGTACATTGATAACCTCTGTGTTTAGTTGAGTCTTCTGGGCTACCATACCTGTTCCTCGCCTACTTATCGAGTGTCTAGAAGGCAGGATAAACATAAGTAATTGATACGTGGGAATCGCACCAGGCTTTACCTCTCAAGGGATCTTGAGAAGCTTACAACCCCCACCAGGCAGTGTACCTGATCGTTGTAGTATAGTATAGTGACAAGTACCGGGGGATTGATCGTTCAGCTAGGAATAGTTTCGCTAGGATTAGAAAATCTAAATACTAGTTCTAAAGGTGAGAGATGATTCTTTTTGTATTTTTATATTTTTTTAGAAAGCAAGTAAAAATCTCGGGTTTGAAGGATTTGGGCGGAATTAGTTGCTAGTCAACTAACCCAATACTAAAGATGTAATCAAAATTTAAAATACTAGAAATGAAAATAAACTAAATTATTCTAAGGTTGTGAGCAATAAGTGGAGAAAATGTGTTTACTTAGATTTCACTACTCCCTAGACATCTTTTACATGTTAATTACTTGTTATAGTTGCATGGATGACGGATTGTATTCCTTAATACCATTCATGGGGTAGCGCACTTAACTCCCCAATTCTATGAGCTCTTATCTCCTCCTATACCATGCCCAGCACAACCATAGGGATTATAAACAGTGGCTCATGCATTAAATACAACCAATAAAGACCTAGTGCCATCGGTTCATGTTTCCTAAGACATTCAAGCATGTTACCATTTGGAGATCTGCCAGTTTTCTTAAGCCTAACATCAAATTCATTCATCCAACACAATTATAAACAAGTAATCAACACATAATTAACATCTAGGTTTCGTTAGATCCAAGCAAACACAAGATAGATCTAGCCTAGCATGATGGAATTAAGACAAGAACAAGATATAGACAACCAACACATAGACATATTGATTGAATTAAAAGAATACTTATCTCAATTACACATGAAAGGTATCAAGGGTTTAGAACCCTTGAAAAACCTGCAAAATTCGCACCAAGTTCGTACTTAGGGTTTCTCCAAAACTTCTCTCTTTTTTTAATGTGAAAATTAGAAAACTATATATAGGAAATAGGGTCTGACGGTGTCAAGACCAATCTTGTGACACCGTCACCTCGCCGCCAAAACTCTTCTCGGACTGCCTTGATCTACTTCTGACGCCGTCATGTGTTATGAATTTCCAAGCCGTCATGCATTTTATTCTTGACGCCCTTACTTGTGACCCCGTCAAATCTGTACTGGGTCATCATGGAATTTACTCTTGACGCCGTCAGGATGTTACTCTTGACGTCGTCACCTACTGTTCCCAGCAAGGAAAATTAAGACTTTGGCGTTTTCTTCACTTTTATGCTCCAAAAACGTCCGAATTGCTTCCTTTTCTAGATTTCACTCCCAAAGTACCTAAAATCACAAAAGGAATGATTTAGGGCAATATTTGATCAAATAAATTCAATTCCGGGCTTAAATGACCCCCTAAAAGTGGTTCATTTTTTGCCTCATCATATACCCTTACACTTGAGATTTGCTTGTCCTCAAGCAAATGCGCTTTTATTCTACTCAAAAGACAAGTTAGGGGTCATTTAACACTAATATAAAAGTAATTACAACAAATAATCGTTCCACTAAAGACCAATAGACAAGCACGGAGGTCATACACTAGCACCTCACAAATAGTGTTTAGATACTCACATCTCTCGGGTATAATAAAGTATAGATTACAATATGGAAATGGAGATATCTCTCACTACCTGTCATAGCAAAATAGATTACCATAGGCTTGGGAAAGGATCAAACCTCCACCACATGGCGTAAGCACCTAGGATAAACTATCAAAGAGGTCTTTTAAAGGGTTGTAACGTTAGGTGTAGGGATATGAAATACACGGTTTTGTTGGATAAAGGAAGTTTTGCTGGTGGCGAGTTAACAATCTTGGTTAATTACATGTACAATATGGCGTTGCTAAGCCAAGACTAGACTCGACTTAAGCTAATAAATGAAAAATAACAAAAACATAAAATGAACATAGAATAAAAAGGGATGGTAGTCCATATGTTTTTTTCTCTTTTTCCTTTTTCTATTTTTTTCTTTTTCTTGATTTTTTTTCGATTTTTTTTTTTTTTTTTTTTTTGTGCATACAGTTTTACCCTACCATCCAAAATAATACATCATAGGGAATGAATATTCCCCTTACACTTGAATCTTTACATACTTTACATTAAACTAATCTAATGACTCGAATTAAGAAAATCAAAACACTTGGAGCACTTTTAAGATTAACGTACATATGGGGGTAATAAATGATGTTCTTCCCCATTACTCCATAAAATAAGTACTTACCCATGAGTCCCAATCATCCAAAAATAATATGTACAAGGATATGACTCGACTTAGCAACCATGTAATCAATTAGATAGTTAACTTAGGGTTTAACAAGTAACAATAATGCACTAAAAATGAGCGCATACACGGAAGGCTAAGGCAATTTGGTTGTACATTTAAGTGGGGTGTAACAAATTCTTCCTTTAAGTAAGATGCTTAAAGTTAGAAACGAAAAGATAGGCTCGGAGGGGTGTACTAGGGGTTTCGTGTACTAAAAATGAGTACAACGCTAAGGGTGTGGGAAAAATTAGTTGACTTAACTAGCCAAGTAATATGACTTAAATGGTCAAGTAATTATAATACGGGTTTAACACAAGGGTGATCCTAATGCCTTTTATCATGTAGTAAATCCAACTACACGAATGTAGTCTCACTAGCGGTCTCGGGATGCATCACTAACGCAAGTTCTAGAATCTAAATGCTACCGGTACACTCATAAGCACTAATAGTAAATGCTTTTCCTATCAAATCTAAAGGCGAACCTCACATATTTAGGTGGAAATTTTTTTTGAATATACGGTTATGTGCTAGTCATACAATCTCCTATCCATGAGACGCTTGCTATGGCTAAAGTTTCACTCCTAAACGTTGTAAAAAAATTTAAATTTGGCGCTAAAATTGCACTAACAAGTATTTCTCATAGTTTTATTACACATCTACCATTAAACAAAACAAACTCAAGCGAAAGTGCATATGTAAGGTGTAATACATCATAAAATCCCAGGTCATTTATTAATGCTAATTAACGACATTATTCTTAACTAAGCCATTTTTGCGGGCTAATTTAAATTTTTACATGAGACACTGTTTGTTTGAGCACCCGAATGTTATAATCACCGTCTGTTTAACACCCGATTATGTTTTGTCACCCGAATGTCACTCTTGGATGCCACCCAACGAGGTTAACACCGGTAACTCCACTTGCGACCCGACACTTTGATTTAGACACCGGTACATTAATATTATATATATATATATATATAATGAAGTATATATATTAATTTTTACAAACTATTGTCACTACGTATATATATGAGTATATATACCTAGGAACGACACCGTTTATACATATGAGAATCACACGAACCGACACCGACACCGATATCAAAACCAATCTCACCATTTTACGAATCACCGACACCCTCTCCATTTTGGGCCGAATACACCCCAAGCCCCCACACGATTTTTCCTTTCTTTCTTTTCTTGGGCCGGATCACCACCACCAAGCCCACACGGCTTATGTTTAGTTCACTTTGGGCCGAGGGTTAACACAAGCCCATCACACAAATCCTTTTATATCTTTTTGGACCGAACCTTTGTACAAGCCCACACGGCTTGTTTATTTTCTTCTTTTCGTTTTCTTCTTTGTGTTATACGAAGCCAACAAGCTCAGCTCCTACACACACCTATGAACTACTCTTGTTCTCTACTTGGTCCCCCACAACACAACACAAACAATACCACTCTACTTGGGATTTGTAACATGCAACAAGGAGCCACCTCCTTTAGCCGTCGAACCCTTGGACAAACTCAATAACCATTTTCGAACTAATACACCATGGATCATATGTTTCATGTTCCCCAACATGATTACCACATGAGCCCTACTTTCAATTGTTTATTTCCTACTAAGCCTAGCTACACTTAAACTAATACAAAGTCAACTTCCTTTGCCTCCTTCTACCTCAACTCGACATGACAAGAGCTAGATCAAGGGGACATGTTTGTCTACACACGAATGACAACTAAGGGATTGTGCCTCACTAGATCAAACACTCAACCACCTTTGCCCTCCTATATAAGTCACATTAAATGCTTTCTACTCACACTTGCAAGATCCACAAACACTCACTTCCACAAACACTCTTTTCTTCTTCTAACTGTTGTCGAGAAGCAAGAAGGCACGCAAGAAACTCACAAGCGAAGGATTGGGTTAAAAGAGTTGGGTAACTCTAGTGGATAAAGGAGTGCTTGGCGAGGAAGGGTGAACCACGTTACTTGTTCATTGTCTCGTACCCACGGTTTCATCACCACCAAATCTTGGTGTCGTAAGTGTTACTCACCTCCTTCCTTTTCGTATATTAATATCATGCATGTCACGTATGCTTATCACACGACGCACGCTTTATAATTAAGTCAACGCTTTCATTGCACATATATCGACTTTTTCACACCACGACACCCTTGAAGAAAAGGGCTCGTATACTTGTTTTCTCACGTACGAAGTATATATATCTCTCGACACACTATTTCTTTGAACCAAGCTTAATCAAACTAACCAAACATGCAAATCTTACTCGATCGAATACTACGAAAACCAAGCCAAAACCGAGTACTAGCCGAACATGATTTTTAGAATAAACAACCACTCTTTGGGCTTCTAACGGGCTAACGAGCCCAATTTGTAAATTTTAATGAGATTTTTGGTTTCAAGGTTGAGATTTAACGAGAAGCATAAAACTGAGTTTAAGCATTTTCACAAGTTTCAAATGCTACTTATAATGAAATAAAAAGGTTGGTTTCGAAAATTACATCAAGGACTATGTTTGCAAAAAGTTTCACGTTAAGGGACCAAAACCGTCAAAAACACAAACTTTCGAACCAATTTTTAAAATACCGAACTCTTTTGAAAACGAGGGTAAAAACCGTCATTTGGCCTAAGTTTGAGGATTAAAGTGAAAAAAAAATACAAAAGGGACAAAAATTGTAACTACTTTTTAACCAAGGGTACAAAGTGTAATTTGTAAAAGTTAAGGGTTAAATTGTGACAAGTTATATTTTATAATTAATTATACAATTTTTATAAAAACATATATAAATATTTTTCTTTAACTTTAATATATATATATATATATATATATATATATATATATATAACTTTATTAAAAATATTTAATCATAAATATTTTTAAACGATATTATTTTTCACAACGAGTTAATATTTATCAAACACCGATTCGTATCAACGCAAACAATAACTACGTAAAGTTATTTGAGATATATTTAAGACACCCGAAACGGATATCACCATACACGAGACATATCACATGTCATTTACGGCACGAATCTAAAACACCGATTACAATGTATTTTAGGTCGCAAGTCGGAGGAATCTCATTGCTAGTCATAGCAATACACCATCACTTTTGAGCACCGTTGTGATTACGCACCTTTCAGGTGAGTTCATGGTCCCACATTTTTAATTGTTTTTTTTAAACCCCGTGGGGAGATACATGCTATAAATCGAACACAAGTATTTTTCTGTATGCTGTTATCACCTGATATTGCCTAAGTTGACACATGTGCTACAAGTCCCTCATATCACGAACATTAATCACTTGCGAGTGAGCGCGAATATAGTTGATAGATCTATTGAAATGGCAGCCCGCCTCTGTCAAGGTGATCACTTGGCAGGAGGTGTGCTATATTCGAGGTATTATGGAAATTTGGCACATTTCCTGTCACCGAGGGCCACTTGTCATTTACATCCGCTGTGGTGTAGATGATTATTATTATCTTTATGATATGTCAAATCAATGTTAAGGCTTGCATTTCGTGAGGCTTAGGAGCAATATTACACCCGATTTAGTCAAGACCTGTCTATCTTGGCTTGTTTATTTCAAATGCTTGACTTGTGTTCACACTATTACTATTTAAACTACTATGGATTCACACAACCTTTGTGTTGACTTTTTAAGCATGTTTATCTCAGGAAATTAGCAAGCATGGCGGCACGGAGCTGGCAAAGGGCACAGGACCTCCCTTTTGATTTCAATAATTATATCATTCTTTACAAACTCATTACCACTTTTGTGAAACAATTAACATTTTGGGAAAAATGTTTGTAACTCTGAATATTTGAGTTTTCATGGAATGATATTGACAATCTTTTGAATTGTTTTCTATGAGTATGACTGTGTACTAAACTGTAATGACCCCGATTAGACTTCCGCTGCTTATCAATTTTTGTGGTGTTACATAAGGTATTATCTTTTTACCCTCCCCTTACACTTAGGATGAGCATTGTCCCCAATGTTCAAGTAAAGAATGTAAAAGTTAAAAAGTAAAAAGAATGAAATCAAATACTCCCCTGATTCGCTCGGTATGGATAATAAGGTGGCCAGGTTAAATCTTCCTCCAAGAAAATGAACAATCAAAGCTTCCCTTCCAGAATATAAATCATCTTCTTGTCATACATAACCTGTAAATCCTGAAAAAATAGACAAAACAACCTCGCGTAAAATCGGCGGCATCCTATATAAGTTACTAAATCCTAGAAAACAAGATAAGATATAATGCTTGTGGAATGAAGTTTGCAGATTTCCTAGAGATTATAAAACTTAATAATTCACAAAAACCATAAGACTCCATTAGAAAAACAAAACCGGTAAAATTTCCAGATTTTTACACGTGACGCCGTCAAGAGTTAACTCTTGACGCCGTCAGAAGTGACCTGCAGAAATTCTTATGTTAAGTTTCCGGAAAATTTCTGGAAAAACTTGGTCCTACTTCCTGGAAAATCCTGCAAAACTTCATTATGACTCAATACAAGCATTTGACTCTAACAAATAAGAACACACATGTTCATTTAATATTGTGGAGAATCATGATCGATTTGTTTCTTAAAAACATATTTGGGGTTTCCCCTTACACTTATCTTTTGCAAAAATACTTTTAAGTGGAGTTAAGACTAGGCCAAAACAACAAAGTAAAGTATTTCCACTATTTAATTTAGAAACATGATCTACCAACAATAAAAATAAAGCATGCATACGGAAGCAAATAACAAACAAACAAAAATAAAATCACACAAAGCATGGGTTGCCTCCCAAGAAGTGCTTTTCTTTATTTACGAGTCTTGTAGCTAGACTCAAGGTCATGGGTTACTACGTGACACGGGTGAGTTCCTCATTGAGAACATCTTTAGGATCAAACTTA
Source organism: Artemisia argyi (assembly GCA_030686995.1). Taxonomy (NCBI): domain Eukaryota; kingdom Viridiplantae; phylum Streptophyta; class Magnoliopsida; order Asterales; family Asteraceae; genus Artemisia; species Artemisia argyi. The sequence continues at coordinate 47,226 of JARVZY010002536.1, forward strand.
GGTTTCAACTTCCTATCGGTTTCCTTAGTATGGTATGACCTTTCAAACTTTTCTCCATCCGGATCATACAAAGTCATCCTCATATGCCATGATCCGTCACCTTCTTTAGGTGGCTTGTCCCACCTCCATTTACACTTGTCTCCCTCTCTTTTCCACTTATTCATCTCTATGTTAATAGGCATTACGCTCAAGAACTAAATCATCTTCCTAAAGACTAAGGGGTCCTCAAAGGGGTCTAGCTCTTCATCTCTAGCTATGAGTTGTTCTACCGAATGTGTCTTTTCAACGAAATCTTTCTATAGATAAAATGGGCATTGAGGTCCTATGAAGTTCCTTTCTATCCAAGGTCCATATCTAGATGGTCTCCTATTCATCTCTACCCAATGCGGTGTCGGTTCATCATCACAATCATAACTATGCTTCTTTGTTGGTATCTTCTCACAGGTCTATTGCCAAGCCAACTAGTTTCCATAAAACGTTTTGTATAAACCATGTTGTGAGTTTATGTGATTGTGTTTTGCGTTGTGAATTTTAGACAAAGTATATAAACTTAAGATTAATAATAGAACTAAAAAACATAAATTCGACCCTTTACAATATATATAGTTATTGAAACGACATGACTCTTAGAGCCAACCATTGTGTCGTTTGACAATAACTGTGAACCATCATAACTGTTAACTACTAACTGTCATATTATAACTAACTTCTAAACGGGCTGTTTGGGTTAAGGATTTCGACCCATACAACTTTAGCCCAGTTTGACCCATACTTAAATATACTAAACAAACATATAAGTCTTAACAATATTAAGCATTAAAGCATTATAATTCTGTCCACATTCTCCTTCCTAATGCTTGAATGCTGCAATCTTGATCTTCCTGGTTCAATCTTCAAGTAATAATGATGAAATCATCACTACTGCTTGTGCTTTCTTCAAATTTGCTTTCTTTGGTCACTTCCATTTTCTGCATAACATCTTCCATTCTTTTACATTTCTTTCTGGGAGATTCTTCATTCATCTCTTGTACTTGGGCTTCAAGTGCTTCAACCTGTGCATTTCCCTGTGCACCATGTGCAATCACCCTTGCATCATTCTGTGGCTCCATTTCACTCATGCTAGCCATTCCCTCTGGTTCACCCTGCACCCTTTTAGCCTCCTCATAGTACAACTTCCCCATGCCAATATACTCCTTGTATATTTCTTTCACTGTCTCTTGATGTTCATATGCCAGACCAAGTATCTTTGTCAATTGATGCCAGTTTCCATTCAATGATACATTCATGTATCCACCAAGTGCATCAACAAATTTGTACAAAGCCAATAAATCAACCTTAATTACCCCCACAGTTGGTGGTAATTCACCCAATACTTCCTGTCCTAAGTATTCTTTGTAGAACCATTCAATCATATCCATAAATTTCCCTTTCAACACTTCCCAGTTTCCATATACTAGTTTATCTATCCCAATCAAATCAAGAAATGCTATGAATCTTTGATAAGTGTTTACCTTTAGGAAATATAGAGTTCCATTCATGCTTATGTATTCAGAATCCACATAATCATGATCAAATTCTTTCTCCATTCTCAGTTCCTCCATTCCTTTCACTAATGAACATGCATCACCAGGGTCTATAGACTTGAAGTACTCATCCAGAAACTTATTGTGCCTCTCAGTCATGCTACTGTCACTTTCCCCTACAATAATATTGTGTCTATCAACAGTTTCATCATACATGTGATCAAACATGTACCATATCTTGCATCTATTTCCATCATGACTCACAAAGTAACCCTGCTCCTTCAATTTCTCTAAACTGAGAATGTTTAATGTGATTTCAGGAGTGTAAACCACATTAGGTACCATTAATCTTCCTCTGTCTGTGTCCACAATCACTTCTCCTACACCATATGAGACAATAAACTTCTTTTCTCTTTCTTATGTTCCTTCAACTTGGAACCTCTGCATCAATCTTTTGAACAACCGTTTCATAGGAGTCATATGTTTCTTATATGCAGTGCTAACATACCATATCTCATCCCAACTGCCTGAATCTGAACCCTGAACCATGTAGTCTGTTGAAACATGAACAGTTTCTGGTTCATATTTGAAAACTGCCTCCTTGTGTGATGGTTCAACTGGTGTGGTGTCCATTGTGTTTGTTTCAAGTTCCTGTATGTTACTTTTCTCTTCTTTATCTGTGCACTTCCAAAAGAAATGCCCTCTCTTTCTGCAAATAAAGCAACGTGCCCTCCTCTCTTTCTTTGGCAAACTGCTTGATTCTCCTACTTCTTTATCTGCGCTAGTAACATGCTATTTTGTTTTTGAGGAGTTATAGGATACCACTTCTTCCATTTTTTTCTTAAGTAACTGTTTTCCTTCGGGTGAGATATATTTTTTGTGTCTCGGCCACTTTTGGGTTGTTTGGGATTTTTCTCTTTGTAGATAATGAATGTTTGGGACATATGGTGTGTCTTTTTATAATTGGCTTCTCCAGGGATCAGAACATGCGCTCTGATACCACTTTTGGTATCTTCTCACAGGTCTATTGCCAAGCCAACTAGTTTCCATAAAACGTTTTGTATAAACCATGTTGTGAGTTTATGTGATTGTGTTTTGCGTTGTGAATTTTAGACAAAGTATATAAACTTAAGATTAATAATAGAACTAAAAAAACATAAATTCGACCCTTTACAATATATATAGTTATTGAAACGACATGACTCTTAAAGCCAACCATTGTGTCATTTGACAATAACTGTCAACCATCATAACTGTTAACTACTAACTGTCATATTATAACTAACTTCTAAACGGGCTGTTTGGGTTAAGGATTTCGACCCATACAACTTTAGCCCAGTTTGACCCATACTTAAATATACTAAACAAACATATAAGTCTTAACAATATTAAGCATTAGAGCATTATAATTCTGTCCACATTCTTTACATCGTACACCGACCAAGTATCGCCTTCACCTACCGCTATTTTAGACTCCTTACAATCTATCATTGCACTAGCGGTTGCTAAAAATCCTCTTCCTACTAATAATGGGCATGTAGTGTCACTAACCATGTCTAGGACGTGAAAATCCGCTAATATAGTTAACTTTCCTACGTGAACAACTACATCCTTAATTATTCCAACCGGGTGGGCAATACTCCCATCCGCTAGCCCTATCAATACCTCCGTTTCCTCTAACTTTCCTAGCTTAAGAGCAGTGAATAAGGATAAGGGAATCAAGTTGAGGCTTGACCCTAAATCGGCTAGTGTGTCGAAAGCTTCGGATCTTCCTATCTTACAAGGCAAAACATATATACCCGGATCATCAAGCTTTTTAGGCAACTTGTTTTGAACGAAGGCGGTCCCATTTTTACCTAGTTTAAACTTCTCGTATTTTTCTACGAGGGCACTATAGTAAGGAGCACGCGCTAAGACATCAATGACGGGGCGTTCAAGGTGAAGTTCTTTGAATTCATCGTCAAGGTCTTGCGTAGGAGGTGTTTCAACTATACTTTTGACCGGTTCTATATCGGGTGTTTTATTTGATTGGTCCTTTTGAAGAATTTGGTTTTGTTTGAAACACGTGCTCATTGATTTAACCGAGTAGTATTGTGGACACGAAGTGGGTGACGAAACTGAAGATATGGAATTAACGTTTAGTTTCGGATTCTTGACTGTGTCGCTTGGGAGTGCTCCCATTTCTCGGTCATTGAGAACTTTCAACAATGCGTCAATTTTGGTGGTCATCTCGCTTTGCTTTTGTTTGAAATCGGCTTCAAACTTAGATATGCGAGCTTCTTGAGATGCCATGAACTTAGACATCAACCCTTCAAGATTGTTGGTACTACCATAGTTGTTAGAAGGATTGTTGTTGAAAGTACGGTTGGATGGTGGACCGTTTGGTTGGTAACGATTAGGCGGATTGGAAGAATTAGGTTGATTTTGTTTCAACCTAAGGTTTGGGTGATTTTTTCAAGAGGGGTTGTATGAATCACCGTAAGGGTTCGGTTCGGGCTTGAAAGTGTACCACTTATCTCCTGCTTCGTCGGTACGCGTGGATGCGTAATCCGCAAAAGCTGTTCCGGGGAGTTCCACACAATCACGAGTGTCGTGGGGACCACTACATAATTCACATGAAGAAGTGATTTTGTTCACTTGGCTTGAAGGTTTAGGAGCTTCGTAAGATTTCATGAGAAACTTGACTTGGTCCTCAAGTTCCATGATCCTACGGTCGGGAGTGCTAGAGTTGTTCGAAGGCAAAGATATTGCCTTGACCATTTTGTTCAAATCACGGGGATCATTCCAACTTTTGTTATCATAGAGAGCAAGATCTTCTATGAGTTCCCATGATTGTTCCGCAATTAGATCACGTAGCTTACCACCGGCCGATTGGTCAATGGCTCGCCTCGTGGAGAGATCGATATGGTCATAAAAAATTTGGACTTGGAGCCAAAGATCTATGCCGTGATGAGGGACTTTTTGGAGTAAGTCCTTGAAACAAGTCCATGCTTCATAAAGAGATTCATTTTGACGTTGTTGGAACATCAAGATGTCATTTCTAAGCTTAGTAGTTCTCCCCGGTGGGAAAAATTGAGCAAGGAAACGAGTGGTGAGATCATCCCATGTGGTGATGGATCCCGCGGGTAAACGCTCAAGCCATTGACTAGCTTGATCCCGTAGAGAGAATTGGAATAGGCGTAATCGGGTTGTCTCTCTAGTTGCAACATCTAAGTCTATTGAATCTACGATTTTGAGGAAGTCCTTAAGATGTTGGTTTGGATCTTTGGAACGAAGTCCATGGAATGCACATCCGCTTTGCACCAACTGGATGGTGTCGGATCGCAAGGGGGTCACATTGGCTCCAGTGAGCTCAATGATGTTTCGGTAGCCTTGGTGGCTAGGTCGGGAATACTCTCCTAAGGTTCGGGGCCTAAGAGGTTCTAGTGGTGGGTTTTGTTGTGGTGGGATGACGGGTTCAAAGATGTTCCCGTTGTCCATGATGTCGGGTGGTGAAAAGTTACGAACAAAAACACAAAGAAATAAGATAGACTAAAGAAAACCTAAAAATAAAAATAAAATCTTACTAGAAAGGAATCTAGCAAGTAGACCTAATAAAAAGAGATTCTAACCTAGACAATAACTATTCCCCGGGTTGCGGCGCCAAAAACTTGATATGTAGGAATCGCACCAGGCTTTACCTCTAAAGGGATCTTGAGAAGCTTACAACCCCCACCAGGCAGTGTACCTGATCATTGTAGTATAGTATAGTGACAAGTACCGGGGGATTGATCGTTCAGCTAGGAATAGTGTCGCTAGGATTAGAAAATCTAAATACTAGTTCTAAAGGTGAGAGATGATTCTTTTTGTATTTTTATATTTTTTTAGAAAGCAAGTAAAAATCTTGGGTTTGAAGGATTTGGGCGGAATTAGTTGCTAGTCAACTAACCCAATACTAAAGATGCAATCAAAATTTAAAATACTAGAAATGAAAATAAACTAAATTATACTAAGGTTGTGAGCAATAAGTGGAGAAAATGTATTTACTTAGATTTCACTACTCCCTAGACATCTTTTACATGTTAATTACTTGTTATAGTTGCATGGATGACGGATTGTATTCCTTAATACCATTCATGGGGTAGCGCACTTAACTCCCCAATTCTATGAGCTCTTATCTCCTCTTATGCCATGCCCAGCACAACCATAGGGATTATAAACAGTGGCTCATGCATTAAATACAACCAATAAAGACCTAGTGCCATCGATTCATGTTTCCTAAGATGTTCAAGCATGTTACCATTTGGAGATCTGCCAGTTTTCTTAAGCCTAACATCAAATTCATTCATCAAACACAATTATAAACAAGTAATCAACACATAATTAACATCTAGGTTTCATTAGATCCAAGCAAACACAAGATAGATCTAGCCTAGCATGATGGAATTAAGACAAGAACAAGATATAGACAACCAACACATAGACATATTGATTGAATTAAAAGAATACTTATCTCAATTACACATGAAAGGTATCAAGGGTTTAGAACCCTTGAAAAACCTGTAAAATTCGCACCAAGTTCGTACTTAGGGTTTCTCCAAAACTTCTCTCTTTTTTTAATGTGAAAATTATAAAACTATATATAGGAAATAGGGTCTGACGGCGTGAAGACCAATCTTGTGACGTCGTCACCTCGCCGCCAAAACTCTTCTCGGACTGCCTTGATCTACTTCTGACGCCGTCATGTGTTATGGATTTTTAGGCCGTCATGCATTTTACTCTTGACGCCCTTACTTGTGACGCCGTCAAATCTGTACTGGGTCGTCATGGAATTTACTCTTGACGCCGTCAGGATGTTACTCTTGACGCCGTCACCTACTATTCCCAGCAAGGAAAATTAAGACTTTGGCGTTTTCTTCACTTTTATGCTCCAAAAACGTCCGAATTGCTTCCTTTTCCATATTTCACTCCCAAAGTACCTAAAATCACAAAAGGAACGATTTAGGGCAATATTTGATCAAATAAATTCAATTCCGGGCTTAAATGACCCCCTAAAAGTGGTTCATTTTTCGCCTCATCAGTAATCATTAAGAGTTTACTCGCCAATATATAGGATCCAACGAGACAAATTATATTACGATACTCATCATATAAAACTAGCAATATAACAAGTGACAAGCTACTTAATTATAAGGACAGGTCTTCTTATGTGTTTCTATTATCTAACTGTGTACGTGATTGCTATTCGCTGATTTGTTCTCATTAGTTTTACTTTTATTGTTTATTAAATCTGTGTTAGTCTCTCAGGTAAACCCCCGTTTTATTAGATTAGGATTGCAAAGCTAACTTAGATATTAAAATACTGATTAAATCAACTAGATATTACATTCCATTCTTAGTGTTCGACCCTCTACTTACCACTATATACATGTTGATCGGGTAGACTGCTCGTTAAGTGTGTGTGTTAGTAATAAGTCGGCTAAATATAAATGTAAAACTTGAAAAGGCTTAAACACCCTATGCTACACTGACATATCACACGCATAAGGTTTTTGGCGCCATTGTCGGGGAATGAATTATTAATATCTGTTTATTTGATTTGTATTTTAATTAGATTCGACGTATGGCGCATCTAATTAAAATTCGAAGTATGACGCATCTATCCCCTAGATACGACGTATTCTGTTTTAAATAAAAAAATTCAAAACCCTAACAAGATACGACGCATCTGTTTCGACAGTTGTGGCGCATCTATTTATTTAATAAAAACAATTTTTTGAATTTATTAAACTGAGATATGACGCATCTGTTTCACAGATACGACGTATCATTTTTCTGAATAAAAGACTGATTTAATCTATAACGTAATAAGATACGACGCATCCTAACCACTAACTTTGTTGTATATTAGTTTAGATTGCATTCATTGTATATTTTGCATAATTTATTTTCTTGGTTGTTTGTTTGTTTTTTTTTTATTTTTCTGTGTTACTGCTTTCTGCTGTATTTTGCTGATCTAAACGATGCGACGCATCTGATTTATCTGATATGGCGCATTGCATTTTTTATTTTTATATACAGCGTAAACTTAAAATTCGAAGTATGGCGCATCTATCCCCTAGATACGACGTATTCTGTTTTAAATAAAAAAAATTCAAAACCCTAACAAGATACGACGCATCTGTTTCGACAGTTGTGGCGTATCTATTTATTTAATAAAAACAATTTTTTGAATTTATTAAACTGAGATATGACGCATCTGTTTCACAGATACGACGTATCATTTTTCTGAATAAAAGACTGATTTAATCTATAACGTAATAAGATACGACGCATCCTAATTCTAGGATACGGCGCATCATCAGAAGAATTCAGCAACTTTTATCAATTCCGAACGAAGAAATTTTTTTTATCAACCTTCCTGTATATTAGAAAGTTTTTACTTTGAAATTTACTTGTTTTGAATTTCAGGAACATTGTTTGACATTCTCCCTAGCTGGTTTGGAAAATCAAGGACTAATTTCACCATTGATGAGTGCTCACAACTAATTGCCCGAGCAAGTGAAAAAGAACACTACAATACTGAAAGTTTTATTAAAGAATTCAGGATTTCGCATGAACTTTTGCTAAAAGAACAAAACAACATGATCAAAGGTTTGGCAATTGAAGTGCACCAATTGTCAAAAGTAATTAATGCAGTTCTATGAGAAAGACATGACCTAAAAGGAATTACAACTAGAAGTGGAAAATCAACTTTTTAGATCGGTGAAACTAGCGAGGTTAACAATACAAGCAATGATTCCCCTGAAATTATACAACCCGAGCAGGAGTTACCTAATGAGATTGATCTAGAACCCGTAATAAGGGAAGAGCCATTCATTGAACCAAAGTGATCAACTCTTCCTTTCCCGAATCGAGTAAGGAAGGAAAAGGAGGACGCATATCAATGCAAATTTCTCGAGAATCTAAAGCAGCTGCAACTTAGTATACCATTTATCGAAGCCCTTGTGTAAATGCCAAAGTATGCCAAATATCTCAAGACCTTGCTGACCAACAAGTCCAAACTTGAAGAGGCATGCACGATTACAATTAGAGAAAGAAGCTCAGCTGCCTTGCTCAATAAGTTACCATCAAAAGAAAAAGATCCAGGGAGTTTCACTATTCCTTGTCAAATTAAAAATTTACATATTGAAAATGCTTTAGCTGATCTAAGAGCTAGCATAAGCCTCATGCCATTTGCTATGTTTGAAAAATTAGGTTTAGGTAAACCAGAACCCACTAGGATATTGATACGTGGGAATCGCACCAGGCATTACCTCTTAAGGGATCTAGAGAAGCTTACAACCCCCACCAGGCAGTGTACCTGATCATTGTAGTATAGTATAGTGACAAGTACCGGGGGATTGATCGTTCAAATCTGGAATAGTGTCGCTAGGATTAGAAAGCCTAAAAACTAGGTCTAGAGGTGAGGGATCATTCTTTTTGTATTTTAATGTTTTTAAAAAAGCAAATAAAATCTCGGTTTTTGGAAGAGTGGGTAGAATTAGTTGCTAGTCAACTAACCCAATAACTAAAGATGCAATCAAAGTAAAATAACAAAAATGAAAATAAATCTAATTATACTATTGTGGTGTGAACAATGATAGGTAAAGTTGTGTTTACTTAGATTTCATTACTCCCTAGATATCTTTTACAGGTTAATCATTTGTTACAATTGCATGGATGACGGGTCATATTCCTTAATACTAGTCGTAGGGCCGTGTACAATATTCCCAAACTCTATAAGATCCTCCTTCACTCCATGTCGAGCCGTTAAAAACTCCTAACATGGGATCATTAGAATTCTCCTTCGCATTAAATACAACCTAATATCGTAGTACACCTCCGATCATGTTTCCTAAGACGTTCAAGCATGTTACCAATGGAAGTATGCCAGTTTTCTTAAGCCTAACATCGAATACAATCATCCGTAACAACTATAAACAAACAATCAACCCATAATTAACATCTAGGTTTCACTACATCTAAGCAAACACAAAAGAAATCTAGCCTAGCATGTTAAATTGAAGACAAGCGTAAGATATATTCAAACAACACATAGACATATTGATTGAATTGAAAGAGTACTTATCTCAATTGAACATAAAAGGTTTTAAAGGGTAAAAACCCTTGAAAGAGCTTGTGAAAATCGGACCTAGGGTTTCTCTCAAAGTTGCACCCTCAAAGTTACACCCTAATGAATGAAAATTGCAAAACTATATATAGATAATACAAGGTGACGGCGTCAAGAAGGAAATTCTGACGCCGTCAACTCGCCGCCCATATTGAAATCGGATTGCCTAGATCCACATCTGACGCCGTCATGTGTATTTTAGCTCTGGGCCGTCACCAACTCTTGAACCGTGACGGCCTATGGTGACGCCGTCACGTTTTCACTGGGCCATCACCTCTTCCATCTCTTGTTTTACTCTTGACGCCGTCATGTAGAATTTTGTGACGCCGTCAGGTACTGTTCCCAGCAAGGAAAATTAACACTTTGCTGTTTTCTTCACTTTTATGCTCCAAAAACGTCCAAAATGCTTCCTTTTCTAAATTTCACTCCAAAAGTACCTAAAATGACAAAAGGAACGATTTAGGGCAATATTTGATCAAATAAATTCGAATTCGGGCTTAAATGACCCCCTAAAAACGGTTCATTTTTCGCCTCATCAAATACCCTTACACTTGAGATTTGCTTGTCCTCAAGCAAATGCGCTTTTATTCTAATCAAAATACAAGTTAGGGGTCGTTTAACACTAATATAAAAGTAATTACAAAAAATAATCATTCCACCAAAGACCAAAGACAAGCACGGAGGTCATACACTAGCACCTCACAAATAGTGTTTAGATACTCACATCTCTCGGGTGTAATAAAGTATATATCACAATATGGAAATGGAAAACATCTCTCACTACCTGTCATAGCAAAATAGATTACCAGAGGCTTGGGAAAGGATCAAACCTCCACCACTTGGCGTAAGCACCTAGGATAACTATCAAAGAGGTCTTTTAAAGGGTTATAACGTTAGGTGTAGGGATATGGAATACACGGTTTTGTTGGATATAGGCAATATTTACTGGTGGCGAGTTAATAATCTTGGTTAATTACATGTACAATATGGCGTTGCTAAGCCAAGACTAGACTCGACTTAAGCTAATAAATCAAAAATAACAAAAACTGAAAATGAACATAGAATGAAACGGGATGGTAGTCCGTATGTACAATGTGGGTTTGTGAATGAAAACCCACAGGGGGTGAAAATGACTTTTTTACAAACCTAAGGTTAAAAGAAAATTTTTAGAAAAAGAAAATTAATTTTTACACTAATTAATTATTTAATATTAATTAAATACTATTTAATACTTATTATTAATATTTAAATAACTTAAATACAATATAATATTATATAAAAGCTAGGAAAAATATAAAAACTAGGTCTTACTTAATAAAAACTAATTATGCTATTTAAACTTAATTATTAATTAATTATTAATTAAAATAATATTAAATCTAATAAATACTAAATGACAAAATAAAAATCTGAGAAAATTACTAAAATTACTTTAATATAAAAGCTAATTAATAAAAATATAAAAATGCCAAGTACTTAATAAAAATCTAAAAATGAAAATTAAAATTTAAATTACGTTAAATAGAAACTATCACTTATTATTAATTTGGTTTTTCTTGATTTCTCTTTTACAAACCTATTTTACAACTAAAAACAACTAACTTTTGTAAAAACAACTTTTTTGGAACTTAAAAATAAGCACTGTGGAAGCTTATTGGTGTGACAGTTGACTTTAGTTGACCAAATGAGGAAATAGGCTCAAATGAGCTCAAGTGGGGTCCACTAAGGTGAATTCTGGTTTAACTGAGTTGAAATGACTTATAGAAGCTAGAATATACCAAATAAGCGCATAAGATAAGCTAATAAGCCCAAATAAGCAATTTCCAAACCCCTAGGCTGCACAGAAATGGGACAGAAAAGATGGGTGGATTCAAGTGGGGTCCACAATGCCTAAGTTCAAATATTTGGTCACACCTTGAAGAGGGGAAGGAGGGGGTTGAAGGGACCAAAGATGGGGTAGTGGGTCCCACTGTGGTGGCCAGAAACCACCACCAAAGGTGGCTATGTGGTGGTGACTTGCTGATGCAGGGGAGCTATCTCCCCCTGCAGGTGACTTTGGGTGAGAGTGGGGTCCACAAAAAAATCCTAAAAATGAAATGAAGGTGGGAAATCAAAGTTGAGCTGGGGGGTTACATCATATCAAAAGCTCAGAGTTTGAAACCTACCACATAAATCAAAACAATTTCCATAAAAAATGGGATTTCTGCCGAATAGACTTTTTGACTTTTTTAGATAAACTTGAATTTTGACTTTTGTGAGATTAGATCTATCCTAATTGCAACTAAACTTGATAATGAGCTGATATGAAGTAACTTATGACTACTATGACTACATATGAGCTTGTACGAAAGGTTGTTCTCACTCAAACCCTCACAGTTAACTGTGAGGAGGGAATGAAATGAGATTTGACTTTTTAGTGCAACCTACTAGGATTTTATTGTTGCATGACTTAAATGAGACCTAATGTGAGTTGAGTAAAACAAGTATAACAACAAAAACAGGCATGAACACAAGATAGCATGCAAAGCCAAACACCCCTTTATGATTAACTGTTTTGGCTTTTTAAAAGGAAATGATAATTTCTGAGGTACCAGTGAACAAATAAGGTTGAAACAGGTTTATAACCTTACAATGAGTGGATTTATATCATTAGTACACAACTTCTATCAAGCACATAGCAAGAGCTCAAATAGCAAATTTCAAGCAGTTAAATTAGAAAGTGGGCACAGATGATCAACAACCAATAAACCATACTATCTACTCCTTCCACTAACAGTATTTAAGCATAACAAACATGAAATTAACACAAACTAAGCAAATAAGCAGTTAAAAAGTTAATCTGCAGTAAAAGCTTTAAAAAATTGGAAAATGGCTTACAAGGTACTTTGCTCAAACATGGCTCAATCACAACCTCTAAACCCTTTACCTAATGCTTCCACAAGCTCTAAACCATATCAAATCCATACTTGCTTCTGCTTCATTACTAGAGACAACCATTTTTATTTATTTTTTTTTTTTGAATATTTTATATATATATATATATATATATATATATATATATATATATATATATATATATATTGTAAACTGAATACAAATCCTCTATGTGATATCTAAACTTTGAGAAATTGATAATTAAACTAAATTGAGCTTAATTGAACTAGAACTAATAACTTTTAACAATATTAAGTGAGTTTGAGATTTTGAGTAAAATGGCAAAAACTGAGTTTGCAAAGATAAACTGAAATTAAGCTTAAACAAAGATGGAATTACATTAATAGAACTGAGGACAAGCCTTTTAAACTAATTTCAACAACCAGAAACTTAAATTACATTCATTCGACCTAAAAACTACACTAAGTGTTATTCTACACTAACTACTACTTCTTCCATCTTTTTTCTTCAGTTATATAAGTCCCTAGGACTTTCTCTTTCATTCCCATCAATTTTGTGAGCCATTGGATGGCTATCTCTCATCTGAGTCGTCTATTTGAATTTGGCGGGAAAAAAATTGGAAGGTTTTTAGTGGTACTGGTGGATGTAATAAATGAGGAGGGATTAAACTTCGTAGTCACTGGGATGATCCCTATTTACCACAAGCCATATTACACACAGACGAGCATACTTGCTCATATGCGTTTTCTTAATAATCGGTAAAAATGTGTTTTATAAATTAAAAATTTTAGTGAAATTTATGATATAATATATATATATATATATATATATATATACACGGTTCAAAGGCATCAAATTTTTGGCACCGTTTCCGGGGACTTAAATTAGTTTATTTTAGTTTAGGTTAGTTTAGTTGTAAATAGTAGCGTAGAATTTGTTCTTGTTTTTGCATTAATTTTAGAGTTAATTTATTTTTTCTTGTTCTTGTGATTGTTTGATTTTTATTTGATTAATGTTTTGTTAAGTATTTGGATTGATAATTTCTTGCTTAGATTGTTAGTTTTATTTCATTTTAGTTCATCTTTGTTATTTAAGAATTAAGTTAATGCATAAAAAGAAAAAAAAATTGAAAAAATTTGTTGCGAACCGCCGGTTCAGGAGTGAACTGCGGCGATTCGCAGTTTTCTGAGGAAATCCAAAACACCAAACCGGCCGGTCGGGGCTTGAGCTGAACCAGTTGGACCTTTTCTGTGAGAACGGACCAAACTGAACCCACCGGTTCAGGTTGAGCCGGCATTTACTATTGCGTAAAAAAATATTTTTATTTTATTTGTTTAAGTTATTTGTTTATTTAGTTTATTTCATGAGTTTTAAATGTTTATTTGTGACTTCTTATTTAGAATAGTTAGATATTATTTAACTAACCCCTAATGTTTGTTTTGGATTTGTTTCTGAATGTTTTAGTTATTTTTGGTTATGGATTCACCTAGTGAAGTTTCGGTTTATTTGGATAGTTTGGAAATGGAAATGATGGATGTTGGAGATGTTTCAGCTAGGGTGGAGAAAATGATTGAAGTAGAGAAGGTTGAATTGCAAGTGAAAGGGAAAGATGTTGAACTAATGAATTGTGAACCGGAAAAACCACGGGTGATCACTTTCACTCGAGCTAAGTTTAGGGAGTATGATGAGCCTAGTATGATGTATTTCACACCTTGTGTAACAGAAGGTTTTGGAGCTTGGGATGCGGAGTGTAACATTGCACAAAGTGATAGCTATGTGACTTATGAATTGTATTGAAAGTTTGGAAATGGAAAGTATGAGGTTGACAAGTACAATAGGAGGATTGTTAGTGATGTTAAAATTGACATCCACGGTTACACTTTTACTATGGATTTAATTGTGGATGATTATGTGGAAACTAAGGACCCTTTCGTTGTGTTTGGAAAAATTTCTTGGTGGCAACCAAGCGTACTCTTGATTTTGGTTTAGGATAGATGCAAGTGAAAGTTGGGGAATTGCAAGACGATAAGGATGTTGATTGGTTGATTGAGCAAATGGAGGAAGCTTATGATAATGAAGATGGTATTCATGGGAGCACGGAAATGGTTAAGATGGGGAAAGCTTCTCGTCTAAAACAAAAATACCCAGCATTCAAAGGCCTTATACCTTCACCATCATTAATACCACATCCTACTACACTATTTATTGGAGAAAGTTCTTCCAACTCAACACCCTCACCAAAAGAAACAACACCCAAAGAAACCATTATTGAAAACAAAGGTGTGGAAAAAATCACCACAAAATTCAAGGAATTACTTAATGAGAAATCCATACTCCATGTTTTGGAGCACTATGCTCATTATAGGAAGCTTCTTGATGAAATTTTGGTTGAAAAGATGAAATTGGACAAGAAAAGTGTGTTGACGATGAAGAAGAGGAAAAGGTTATCGAGAAAGGTTTGCCTAAAAAGAAAGAGGATCCGGGGAACTATATTATCCCACTAAAAGTGAATGGAAATACCACACTTAATGCCTTGGCGGATACCGGGGCAAGTATGAGTATCATGCCTTACAAACTTTATAAGCTTTTGGAGTTAGGGAGAGCTTGTCCCTCAAATGATGTTTTGTTGATGGCGGATAATACAATGGCTAAGGTTTATGGTAAAGTTAAGAATGTGAGACTCCAAATAGGATTCCAAACCTATTTTTGTAACCTTTTTTTTATCTTACATGTGCCTATTGATAAGGAAATGCCCATGTTGGTTGGTCGTCCATTTTTGAGCACATGTGATGCTATTATTGATAATGGGAAAGGGACGATGGAGATTGATGATGGAGTTGCTAGGAGAATTTATCATGCTAAGAAAAGGAACAAAATTCTAGCGGATGAGGAATCGGATGAGAAAGATTGGTTGTATATGTTTCATATTAGGCATGATAGTGAAGGAAACCCGAAATATGGAATAACCGCACCGTCGTTTGAACAAATTGAGGATGATAAGGAATGTGCATTAGCTATGGAAAACTATTTCAATCCATTTAAAAACATAATTGTGTAAAATAAGATGGTTGAATTTCTTGGTTCTTTACCTATAAAACTCAAAAATATTGAGTGGACATCCGATGGCTATAACAAGTACAAAAAAGTTGAAGGAGACAAGGTGTGGCATACTAAAATTGAGATAACAAGCCCAAGTGGATGTCGTTTCACTCGTGCATTTAAGACAAAGGAAACCGATAGGATACCTTCGAGAAAGTTCAACTCGGAATATATTCTAAGTTCTCGAAACTACTCTAATTGAAGGAGAAGTTGGATGAATAAAGAAGCTTATTGCTACGCTTCCACTTATTTTGCCTTTGATGAGCCTTTCTTTATATGATTGTTTGCATTACATTTTAATCATCTTGTTATGATATTTGTTGATACAAAACTTGGGCGTTCCTTGTTTGGACTCTTGTTCTCGTACCAATCAGATCTTAATGCTTGAGACCTGCGCACTAAGAAAGCAAACAACACCGTTAGGCTTATCGTGGGATTGTCTCGCACGATTATCCTCCGACGTGAGAGTAAGTAATCGGTTTTAGGGTTTTGTGAAGAGTAGGGTTATTAGATGGTACCTCAATGAGAGCTGTGATATTCTTTATATACACAGGAAATCCTTGTTGGTTTCGTGTTCCTTACTCTTCGGCGTATCCGCCTTATATGATATGTTGATCCTTATCCATAAATAAGAGATCACATATCTAAACCATAAATAATAATTACGGATTTGGGCTTTCGTGAGCCCAAATTGTTATCATGATAGCCTATACGTAATGGGCTTGGGTATTAGTAAAGTCCATTGGTCGGGTTCGTGACCCGAGTGTGGACTATACGTCATCATGTCCCCCCAGTCTAGTATGCGCAAGGTGTAACCGCGTATGCTAGACTAACAACTGTAGCGGAAAGCTATCTGAAATGCGTGGCGGGGAAGTTTCAAGTAGTTCCCGCCAAAAAGAAATATGTAGTGTATCTAGTCCAAATTAGTCCCAAGTATTCCTCAGAAATCGGGAGGAGGTGGGTGAAAAAGTGTTGTACCTGTTCATCTCTCAGCCACACGATTAGAGTTAGTGGGATCCATGTGTCAAGCATCCAAGGCCATGGGTAACCCTATAAAAAGGGTATCTCCCTTTTCACTGTGATTATCACAGTAAAACTCCATTTCCGCCATTGTTAAATCCTTCAATACTCCAATCAAGAAATCAATTTTTACTAAGGTAATAGCGCGTGCGCGTCCAAATTTATTAAAAATCTGACCATGGTTCGCCAACTGTTTGAGTTTACCTCCGATATAACCGACGATTAACTGCGTTAGTTCACCTCGGATTATTATATCCCTCTTACGTTGCATCCGGTAGTACCGGTGGCGACTGCATCCATTGCTGATTTCCCTGAGGGAAAAGTAGGGGTATACACAAACTTTTTCAAATTTTCGAATCAGCGTGTGCCCATTTCACTGTTGTTGTGCGATATCCTTAATTATTACCGCCTTTATATATCTCAGCTGCACTGTATAGGCGTAGCTAAAATAACCAATTTTGAAATAAACTGTCGCTTGTTGGCGATTAATCCCATCGTCAATCTCTTCCGCGCGTTTTATCACACTACGTGGTCAAACGGGTGGGTGTCTTTTTCCAAGCGCGCAGGACCACTGCAGTGCTATGCGGAAAAACTAGATGCGCTTAGGAACTGGCTTGAGTACTTTTTCTGGGTTGATAATACAATGTTTCCTTGGAACTTTGAGTTCTATTTCCAAGGAACGTTACCGAGGGATGTGCACCCAAACCCCGGGTCGTACAGCGCATATGATGCTGAGACGATAAATGCCAACCGTATCCCCATCAACTCCTACCCAGAAGAGTTTTTGGTGCATATGGGCATCAGTCGCAACTATTTCCAATGGCCTGACGAGGTGCCAACATTTTTGGATGAGAATAGTCGGGGTGGGTTCTTGTCCTTCCTTTCCTTCGCCTCTGTAGTGTAAGCACTCTTGTGTATTGTAAATTTATATAACTCCATTTTGTTTGTTGTTGTTTTTTGTTGCACAGAGATGGATCTGTTTAGCGTGGTGAAGCTAGCGAAGCTAACACTGGTGACCATGGGGGTGCGCCCTTTGAGAGATGGTGAGACACCAATTTTGGAGGCTATTGCAGGGCGTACCATGGAGTTAGCACAAGAAGAGCCTCCGCACTAGTAGTCGTCGTGGTGGCCTAAGTAGTTCCTGTAATCAGTCCTATTGGGGGTAATTCAAGCATACTGGTTGTCCCAGAAGTTTGCTTGGAGGCCGAATCAGTTTACTGCTTCTTCCCATGTGAATCGCTATGCGTTTTCTTCCCATGCGGAGTCCGCTGGCTTATGTTTCCATGCTTCATCATTCTAGTTCTTAGTTTCGTGTCCCACGGATGGCGCCGCTTGTTGATACAAAAGTTAGGCGTTCCTTGTTTGGACTCTTGTTCTCATACCAATCAGATCTTAATGCTTGAGACCTGCGCACTAAGAAAGCAAACAACACCGTTAGGCTTATCGTGGGATTGTATCCCACGATTATCCTCCGGCGTGAGAGTAAGTAATCGGTTTTAGGGTTTTGTGAAGAGTAGGGTTATTAGATGATACCTCAATAAGAGCCGTGATATTCTTTATATACACACGAAATCCTTGTTGGTTTCGTGTTCTTTACTCTTCGGCGTATCCGCCATATATGATATGTTGATCCTTATCCATAAATAAGAGATCACATATCTAAACCATAAATAATAATTATGGATTTGGGCTTTTGTGAGCCCAAATTGTTATCATGATAGCCCATACGTGATGGGCTTGGGTATTAGTAATGTCCATTGGTCGGGTTCGTGACCCGAGTGTGGACTATACGTCAGCAATTTTCATTTATATGTTATGTTTAAGTGTGTTTTAGCTTTTTATGAGCTTTATAAGCACTTATTAATATGAAATATTTGAATAAAGAATTAATAGAGTTGTTAGCGTTTTAGTTTGTTTAGTTAAGGTTATTGGTAATGTTTGAAGTGTTTATGAGTTGTGGTAATCATTCAAAATTATTATGTAATTGAGGAACAATTTTGTTCAAGTCGGTTTTTAGCTAAAATTTTTACCAACCCATGGTTGACACCCAACTGGGCGGTTGAAATACCAACCTACGGTTTGAATCCTCATTTTACCAAAGAAAAAAAAGAGAGAAAACACCACAAAACACCAACACTCTCAGCATCAAACCAATTGATTAAGAGATTGAAGATTGACTCTTCCACTAAGTTTCTAAGGATTCCATGGCATCAAAAAGAGTAAGTAGCATCACCCAATTAATTCAATTTGTTGTAAAATTTGAATTTGGTTTCTAGGGTTTTGAATTGGGTGAATTTTAGTTGGATCAAATTGATTGAATTTCTTTGATGGGATTAGTAGATCATTGATAATAAGATTGATTGCAATTGGAATTAGATGAATTGGTTGAGTATTGAATGAGAATTTGAGGTTTTGAGATTTAGGGTTCATGAATGTCGAATTTTATGGATTGGGAATCAAAAATTTATTGGATCTATATTGTTGTGAATTAGTGTTTATATGTTATTTGATTAATTATATGGACCACTTCATTGTTTAATTTTGATTTAATTCAAAGTTTTGAGGTTTAGAAGTTTAGAAGATGAGGAGAGTTAAGACATTAGAATAAGCACTAATAAGCCTAAAAAGAGGAAGGTGGTAACATGTTAGGAGGTAGGGATGAGCTAAAAAAACCCGTTTTTGAAGTTTGATGTGCAGCGAATTTCGGTTGGAAGCCCAACCGGGCGGCTGAGAACCTTCTATGGAACCCAACTTGCCAGCTGTGTCTGAACCGGGGTAGTTTAAACTTTCTGTCCCCCAAATTATTTTTGAACCAGCCGGTTTAATATTGAACTGGGCGGTTGGGAAATTTCTAAAAAAACAAATTTTTATTGGTTTTGCTATTTGATTTACAAGTTAACCTTTAGCTCCAACATTTCTCGTGTGCTAGTTTGTTGTGTTCTTGTAGAAATGTGTAAGAGAAGCAAATCAAGAGGAAAAGAATCCGTTAATTTCTTTGTACGTGAAACAAGGTCGAGCAATAAAAGAAAGTAGTCTTATGCCAACTATAGTGAACATTTAAGGTGGGGAAGGCTAAGCAAGGAAGCTAAGGCTTGTTTCCATAGCCGTTTAGCTAAGTTACAAAGGAGAGATCTTGCGATACAAGGATGGTTAATTGGAATTTGCTTAAGAAGTATAATATCTATGCCACGTTGGAGAAATTGATGGATGTTAGCACAAATTATGAAGATGGAAGTTTTTTTGAAGATATTCGTTTCGAGCTCTCTCTAAGGATTGATGAGAAGCAAATCTACAAAGAATGGTGTTTGGAGTTCTTTTCCACCATTTATTTCAAACAAGATGTAAATTTGAATGAAATTATGAAAGAGAAATGTATTTGGTTTCGCTTGTGTGAGGATGATCATGTGTTGACTTTTCTGGAATTTGGGAATTTGCTTGGTGTGTGATGATAATGATCTTGCTGAAGAGGAGTTTGTTGTTCATTTCAATAATTTTGAAAGGGAACAACCAAAGTATGATGGTACTAGGATTTGGAATGAAATTGGAGACCCGACTAGTGGAAGATCAAAATTGACGGAAATTCATTCACCAATGGCAAGGCTTTTGCACAAGATAATTGTAAACTCATTTGTGCATCGAGGTAACAGTCAAGATAAAGTTCATTAACCGGATTTGTGGTTGATTGAAATGTAAGTTAAAAACCGGTAAACTATCCAACCCCCATCTAGTTTTCCACGATTGGCATCAAGAGCTACGTTACTCAAGCTTTTAAAATATATTTTGTTTTAAAACTTGAAACGATCCATGGATTTTGAAAATTAAAAAAAAAAGGCAATCTATGCAAAGACCACCACAATTAGAATCAAGTGGTTTTATATATTGGAAAAACCGCTTTGAAACTTACGTGAAATCAAAAGATATAGATCTTTGGTTGATGCATATGATATGTCAGTGTAGCGTAGCGTGTTTAAGCCTTTTCAAGTTTTACATTTATATTTAGCCGACTTATTAGTAACACACACACTTAACGAGCAGTGTACCTGATCAATATGTATATAGTGATAAGTAGAGTGTCGAACACTAAGAATGGAATGTAATATCTAGTTGATTTAATCAGTATTTTAATATCTAAGTTAGCTTTACAATCCTAATCTAATAAAACGGGGGTTTAGCCTGAGAGACTAACACATATTTAATAAACAATAAAAGTAAAACTAATGAGAAAAAATAAGCGAATAGCAATCACGTACACAAATAGATAATAGAAACACGTAAGAAGACCTGAACTTATAATTAAGTAGCTTGTCACTTGTTATATTGCTAGTTTTGATGAGTATCATAATCTAATCTGTCTCGCTGGAACCTATATATCGGGGAGTAAACTCTTAATGATTACTTATATTTATCCTATGTGGAGTTTGTTAGACTCCATGGATCGTTTTGAGCACTAGGGTTAAATAATAATAATGATAATAATCATGCACAGCGGAATTAACAAAACATCATTATTATTGAACAAGGTTTCTTCGTCATCATCTCTAACTCTACCAAACACAAGCAATCTAGGCATTTACAAACCTTACGCCTAGATAGACACACTTTAATTTAGATGTCTATATTGAACTTGTGCACACCAATAATCAATCCCTGTATCTCTTTATATACTAGAGATACTAGGGTTACAAAGAATATTTCTAAATAATAAAAATATCCGTAGTAATCTTTTTCTTGCATATGAAGGATTATCCTTTGTCACAAATAGTTCCTCATGTTTCACATGTTTTGTCTTATCAACTCAATTATAATTCCCAACAATCTTCCCCTAGTTGATAATGACAAAACCAATAAGTACGAACTTCCCCTGAAGTTAATATGTCATGAAACATGCGACTTCCCCTTACACCATGCTATATCACCAAGGCTCTACAAGTTGCAATCTTCTATTTAAATATTCTTCCCCTTTTTGTCATCATCAATTAGGGGACAAAAGTAAGCAACCTTGATCTTCAAAACCACGAACCAGTATCATACTTCAAATCTAGTCTTCCAGTGTCTTGAATTGCCCTCCATGAACGAACACCAAAATGCTTTCTTTTATAAATGAACTCAAGACAGAAAAATCATAAATCTTTAGTAAAAATACCAACGAGCAGCTATAAAAACCTTCACCTCAATGTAGCATATAAATGGTTAATCATTTTAACAAAAAGCTTCCCCTAAAACCCATATGTTAACCATTTGTTGAATCTTCAATTCTGTAAGCTTTATGTAATGATGAAGAAAACTAACCATTACCAATTTGATGCTGAAGTAGAATAAACCAACCCTGTGTCTTATCTCTTGTAATAAAATTGACTTCGAACGTATACTTAACGTATAGGGAGATCGCAATCCCTTGACAATAATCACTGAGCACAATAATGTAACTCCTTCAAGTGATTGTCAATTCATAGTCACCTGAACGAACGAACAAGTTACCTCCTGCTAAAAGGTATGATAAAACACAACCTTGAAAAATTCCACTTCATCGTCAAATAAGCAACAAATAATCCTCTTCGCCAATAAATAAATAAATGCGAGCCATTTAAACCTTTAAGAACAAAATAACCAAACTAATCTTCCTTGTGTATGTGAACCAAAATCCCATGTGTGTGTAAAACCATCTCCATCCAATAAACGTAGCAGCAGTTTTATACCCGAGCAGCTGTACCATGCAATGCTAGCAGCAGTATAACCAAGAAACGTAGCAACAGAATAATATAACTAGCAGTAGAATGAGCAGCAAAAATATTTCGGCAGTAGAAACTTATTAAACGCAGCAGTAGTATTCTTGTAATGCTAGAAGCAGAATGTGTTAATCACGCAGCAGCAGAGTCTCTTTATAAGTAGCAGCAGCTTGATAATAACAGCAGTAGTAAACATGTTGGAACTAACTCAGACTGAACATAACCTTTTCAGTAACTTCATGCTCCACATAAAAACATCTTGAATAATAATATACTGATCACAAAATATTGCCATCGACCCACTAAATAATATTATCACTTACACATAATAGTGAACCGATGAGATCAGATATAATATTCCCACAAATCGTCAAATTCTTTGCTCCAACAATCAATATAGGTATGATGAGATCAGATATAATAATAATCAAACAATATATGGCACCGACTCTCAATTAATATAGGTACGAGGTTTGACTTCGTTTAATACTTTTGCAACGGAGAAAACTTAAGCTACCCACAGGGTAGTCTACCCACTAGGAATTAAAACACAATGAAAACACAATTAATGATTTGTTGAAGGAAAGAGTCGAATATTATTCATTCTCTCCCAATGAATTAGTGACACCTCATCTGGGTAAACTACACAGTGGGTAGGTGTATCCATGCCCTTTTGCAACTAGTTGTGCCAATTCTCCACCGTCCCATGTGATGTGAATATTATCATACACTTAGCCCCACACAAACTTAGCCATCATGATAACCAATTTATTGTCCCATGATTGAATAAATTATGATACGAGATAACCATTAAGAACCATCCAATTCGTAAACAAGAACCCCTCTTAATAAAACTTCACCGACAAAACATTAAATTCTTTTGTCGATTCTTGTCGCCAATTAGATAGAATATCAAATTGTTTTTCAATATTGTATCATGTCGTACACAGAAACAAATCGATACACCTTTTAAAAAAAACGATGAACATGAATAATTCATTATACAGAGATCGTACCTTTTCCAAATCAATTTTCTTCGACAGTAACCTTGTAGATCCCTAGGTAATGAGCTAACCTATCTCTGATGCCAATTGTGGGGTTTATTAGACTCCATGGATCGTTTTGAGCGCTAGGGTTAACAATAATAATGACAATAATCATGCACAGCGGAATTAACAAAACATCATTATTATTGAACAAGGTTTCTTCGTCATCATCTCTAACTCTACCAAACACAAACAATCTAGGCGTTTACAAACCTTACGCCTAGATACACACACTTTAATTTAGACGTCTACATTGAACTTGTGCACACCAATAATCGATCCCTGTATCTCTTTATATACTAGAGATACTAGGGTTACAAAGAATATTTCTAAATAATAAAAAGATCCGTAGTAATCTTTTTCTTTCATATGAAGGTTTATCCTTTGTCACAAATAGTCCCTCATGTTTCACATGTTTTGTCTTATCAACTCAATTATAATCCCCAACATCCTACCTTCTAGACACTAGATAAGTAGGCGAGGAACAAATATGGTACCCCAGAAGACTCAACTAAACACAGAGGTTATCAATGCACAAATATAATTCACCAAAAACATAATCATATAAACTTTAACCAATGGGAAAGCAATTTTAAGGGGAGCAGTATGGTGGCCACAAGCCCATCAATCCTGATGGATTAAAGCTTACCAATACAATAAACAAAACTACTTAATGAATTATACACATGCAGGACCTTCTTACGGCTCTAAGATTTTTGTTTGGGGCGTGTCTTGTGATGCTTCTTCGACTGAATTCATCTCCTTAGGGTTTCTCTGTAAAGAAAACTCGTATTTGTCTTGGGGTATTTATAGTTTCTATCTGAGGGATCGATGCGGTGCATGTTGACGACAGATGTGGCGCATCTACTTAACTTCGCGTGGGGTCCAAGATTATTATATTTTGGAATATTCGTACATTGCCTTAAGATGCATCATAGCTTGTTTCTCTATGCGGCGCATGTTGTTTAACGTCTTGGATAGTATCTGGTGAAGTCTTCAGCTGATATACCGCATGTTGTAAATG
Source organism: Artemisia argyi (assembly GCA_030686995.1). Classification (NCBI taxonomy): domain Eukaryota; kingdom Viridiplantae; phylum Streptophyta; class Magnoliopsida; order Asterales; family Asteraceae; genus Artemisia; species Artemisia argyi. The sequence continues at coordinate 71,711 of JARVZY010002536.1, forward strand.
AGATGCGGCGTATTTTGGAGTAGAACAAGTTGATTATCCTTCGTTGACCAAAGTTTCGTATGCAGCGCATGTTGTATTTAGATGCGGCGCATTCTTCAAAGTTAGGCAATGGTCTTTGAATTCATCTAAGTATAATGTTGCAGCGTATCTGTTGAGAGTGATACAGCGCATCTCTTAAATTTCAGTACACTTTTCGAATCATAATCATTTAGCTCCATAATTCGTCCAATATCATTAACTTTCACCAATTACTTGTTTTTACCTGATAATCACTAAAGTAAACATTAAAGCAACATTTCTCATACAAAATAATATAAAACAAGTCAATTAAGTAGGATAAATAATGCTAATAAAATGTACTTATTTGATCTTATCAAATATCCTCCCACTTGAACTTTACTTGTCCTCAAGTAAACCTTTAGAATAAACATAATGAAAATGTATCCTTGATAGTATATTTTAATATTTAAGCACTTATTCATTTTATTATAATTGCATGGCCAAACACTTAACAAATTAGAAATAAAATATATTTTTAATAAAAGCAAATCTAATCGTTTAACTGTCCGGACGTGATGAATATTCTATCATATGCTTGACAAGGATACACATCTCCCCTACTAAAGCTAAGGAGTAAAAACTCTAAACCGGTAAAAAGGGTTTTTTGGTTCATAGGTTAAACCTAGCTTCGCTTGAACATCTCCTGCATAAACTTAGTAGATGGCTGGCGCGAGTCCTTGATCTTTCAAATGATGGATGGTCACTAATGTCCTTCATGAATCGCTAGCGCGTTATTTTCATAACGGATGGTCACCAAGTTGCACACCAGATCGCTGGCACATCATTTAATCAATCTTAAACTCGGATGGTCACCAATTCACACACCAGATCGCTGGCGCTTTAGCCAATTAATCTAATACTCTGATGGTCACTACCTTATTCATACATTTAATATTCTTACTTGGCCATCATCATATTTGGATGCTCGAAAGTTAACAACGAATGTAATAATACAGTTGGGTATGGATAACATTTAGGATATAAATTGGTGTAAAATAAAAATACATAATAAGAAACAAATATATTAAAATCCTAAGTGTGATTAGAATACTTCCCTACCAACCCATGAATAAGACTCATATCAGTGAAAAACTCACGCTTTGACTCTTTTGTAACTCACGCTTTAGGTAGACACGAATTATACTCAATAAGATCTTAGACAAAGAATAACCAATCCTTAGTTGGCATTCCCATAACGTCCAACTCCTTTTCAGTCCATAAATATAATTC
>JARVZY010002537.1:0-26429 GCA_030686995.1 Artemisia argyi
AATTATTTAACAGTGGTTTGATGAAGAATTCATTCAGGGTGATCTACCTCATCATTTCTATTTGACATATGCTGGTTTTGAAGTTCCTGTAAGGTTAAGACGGGCTATCATTCCTGGATTTCACGAAACTTATGGTTATCAGATTTACTGTCATTGGGATGATGTAGTGGCAGTGGCAGGGTTACTTGTTGGCGAGCGTGTAGTCTTGACAAAAACGGAGGAGAATAGGTTAAGCTTGATGAGGTTTGGACATAATGGATTCCAAATGAACCATGAGAACCATTTTCCAACACGCCTAAGAATTCTTCAAGGACATGCTGAAGGTGAAACGGGTGAGTTTTTTGTTTTTTTTGTTTTTTTTTTTTTTTTTTTTTTAAAGATTAAATGTATATTATAAAAAAGTTCAGCATAGATAAGGAATGAACAATTTATTTTGGTCATTGGGATATAACAGATGAGAGGCTTCTCCATAGTTGCAGCTAGGAAAATCATGAAGGTCACATGGACGAGGATACTACTTTCTACACAAAATTGTTTCCTTACGTTGTTGACAATGACAAACTGGTAACAAGATTGACATCTATTTCCTGAATATAAATATAAACTTGATTCAATAAAATTTTTATTAGCAGATGCTTTTTAGTAACAAAGTTAAGAGATAATATATTCTTGTTGCAGACAATACCTTCACAGTTTGTTACTGATAATGAATTATTCACATACGATCATGCAATCCTAAGGAGAATGGGTGAAGAGAGGCGTGTCGTTCTGTACCGGGAAATTCACAAAGAGAATCCCACAAGGACAAACCACATGAACCTGCGAACCAACTGGAGGATATTGGCAGAAGATTGGCAGTTCAGGTTATACAAGATGATTCGATTCAAGCTGGTTGGAACTACCATAGATCCTTTGGCTGAAGTGGAGCATGACAACGACGATATCCCCATCTTGGTTCCTATTTTCGATGTTTGTTAGATGAAACTCGTGTGATGGTTTCACAACCTGGTACTTTTGAACATTTGACAGTTTAACTTTCAACTTTTGATAACTGTTTTTTTGTGATCATGTGCATCAGCATGATACAAATTTTATTGTAATTAGGCATGCTATGATAAGCCATGGAACTTATGTAAACGTTTAGTTTTAACTAATAGGATTATGTGCTATGTATCAGCCCCGGATTTGGGCCTGTGCAGGGTGGTCAACTGCACAGGTTCAGTTTCATGCCTTAGTTCAGTTGAGTGCCTTGGTTCAGTCAAGTGTATTGGTGAATAAACGAACAATGAACGAACATATGCAGAATCATTTAACTTAACTCAAATAGCAATTATCAAACACAATACCACAACTGATAACAACTACAAGATCATTTGTGATTGATAATTTAACAACACCTATTAACATTTATTATGCAACTGAAAAGAAATTTAATGATAAACTCTTAAGAATCTTTTCAAATGCATAGTTTCTATTCAAACTACGATTAACATCTTTCAACAATTGAACGTTTGAAAATTATACCTAATAACTGTGCGATTTCTATAACAGAATTCGTTGTTGAATTATGATTTGAATAACAGAATTCGTTTTATTCAATTTAGTATTTACTTTTTTAGGGTTTATGTGTGTTTTATGGATTTGAATTGAATCTAAGATAGAGAAAATTAATAATTTTTTATTTGATTGTGGATACCCGACCCACTAAAAACACACAAAAACCCAACAGACTTAATATATATATATATATATATATATATATATATATATATATATATATATATATATATATATATATATATATATATATATATATATATATATATATATATTAATATACTGTGATATTAAAATGTTAAAGTATTTTTCATTTTATTTTTAAATGTAATGTGATAGTAAAGTTAATTTTATTTTTTATACTCTTTTGCGTTTTTGTGTGAAATGGTATGTACCGGTCAACGCTTTTTTTTTTTTTTTTTTTTTTTTTTTTTTTTTTTTTTTTGATAGAACCGGTCAACGTTTTTTTGGGTTGCTTATAAAAGGGCATTTCTCCCCCCTTTTCATTCAAACGCAAACCCTAATATCTATAATTCAAACTCTACCATTCTAATTGTTCCACTCTATTTCAATCTCCATCTTTGTAATTCGTTGCTTCTATCATGGCTTCAAGACCAAGAACCTCTGCTTATGCACTTGCGCGCACCCCTAACTTCCAAAAGTTAAAGTTTGCTGCTGGTTCTAACGAAACTGAGGATTGCTTGCATATAGCATTTGCCCAGGATGATGCCGAGAATGATCAGTTGTTAATGGTGCTTGGTGAGCAGCGAGATCAATTAGCTGTAAAGGTTAAGTGGTTAGAGAACTTGGTGGAAGAAGGGGAGGGTTTCTTGCCGTTCCACGAGCATGGTAACATTGGTTTGGACCGACTGAAAGAGACTTTGCAGAGAGAGAGGAAGGTACTTGCTGGGTTGATCAAGGCTATTGATCTTGCGCGTGAAGGAAGAGAAGAAAAGAAGATCAATCTTTACTTTTTCGAGTGATGGGCTGGCCACTTGATGCGGTATATATTGGTTATCTTTTCTTTTTTTATTAGAAGTATCTATGTTGCTTAGGAATGCCTTTGCAAATTTCACTTTATGTATGGATTAGTTATCATAGAACTTTTTTTTTTTGGGAATGATAACTGAAATGAAAAAATTTTAATGGTTGGTAATATAAATTTGAAGTTTATGTTTATTAGTATATTCTTTTTGTTATGGTAAATAATCGTAACTTTTTTTTTCTGATATGTATTGATGTTCATATTTTTCTAATTTTTGATATAATAAACATGTAATCGATAAGAGAGCTAATAGTTGCGCTAAAAAGCAAAGGCAGTCGCTAATCTGTGCTAAACCTAGGGCTGTAGATGGAATGTACATAATTCAGTTCAATCTAATTACTTGATAATAGAGTTTTGTTTTTATAATAGAGTTTTGCCATGGGTAGAAGAGTTTGAAATGATGTTTTATATTTAGATTCCTGCATCCTCTGTTGTGTTTAGTCTGTGTTAGTTTCATTAGGTGTATGAAGCGGCTTTGGTTACCGGCCAGTGAGTTTTAAGAGTTTGGTCTGTGTGTTTTCAACTTCTTCTGAAAGTAACTATGGTAAGTATGTATTTGCTTTTCATTTGTGTTTTACGGTAATAATTGAATCTAATTGTCTGTTTTGTTTTTGTGATTTTTAGTGTTTTTGAATGGTGGATGACGCTGTGGCAGGCGAAGAAGGTGAAATTCCTGTTTGTGTTACAAATTATGTTGTCCAAACATCTTTTTAATTTTGAAGTGTGTGTTATGTTTTATTTCCGTCAGGTTAAATGATAATTAGATATTTATTTTATGATAACAACTTTTGAGATTTTTTTTAGAATAATCAATAGTGAAATGTTTTAAGTCATGTGACTGATTTTGTATGTGAAAATTTCATTTCACATACGTCACTTGAAAAGAAATACAAATATATGAGTTGAAGAGTACACAGAAATACAAAATACATGAGTTTTTTTTATTTGTTTATTGAGATACCTAATCTTTTTTTCCTGTTTTCTATTCACATGAAGCATACACATACACCATGAGTCATTATCCGATCTGTACATTTGTAATCTTTTTGATATGTTCATTATTAAGACTTCTACAGTAGTATACGCTAATGAAGTTGGTGCTCACTATTGTTATGTAAAAAGTATTTTTTATCTGTAAATGTTTTAGATTAGAAAAGTTAGTATTTAGTGGTAGTAATAAAGATGTTTGCTTGACAATGAGAATCGTACTCATTCTCTATCATATAGTGTGCAGACGAATACAATTGATTTTTTTCTAAAAGTAGTTTAACTGCAAAATGTTTTCAATCAGTCATGTTAGTAGATATAAAAATTCATAATGAACTACCCTTATGTTACATACCACAATATTTGATATAAACAAACATAAAGATAATGAATACAATGTGTGTTTTGCTAAAAGTAGTAAACATAAAGTTAAAAGTTTACTGAACTTCTAGACAGGAATGAAATTTCAAAAATATTGGTGCATAGTGGATTAATCTACCCTATAAATATGTATTGCCATTAACATTGAATCACAAAAATTAAACTATTTCCTGTCCTCGTCATTCATAAACAACATACGTGTATTTATCGGAAGAACATTTAACTATTCTCGCAATCTGGCTTTGCTGATTGATTGGTATGTCAGAGTTAGAAAAATCCAATTATCTATCAATTATCTGACATGCCATTCAACTACAAAAGCATGCTTGCATCTGAATATATTATCTTGAATAACCATGTCATCTCAGCAACACGAGATCGGATTTCATGTGCCTTTTTAGTCAGCTCGCCTTTTTGAATTATTCATTCAGTAAGGATAAGGAACAATTTTGACTCAAAAAATAATTCATTTATATTTCCATAGGTATTACTTTTCCATGTATTAGACAAAGAATTTAACATTTATTCACCATTGGCTTCGAATTTCAGTGTTGTTGGACATGCACAACATAGCTAAACTTTGTCAGTTATTTTTCAAGATTTTGTAATAGTTCAAACCGACGAGTATCGCAATTTTTCAATTTAATTAGTTCATTTTTGTATTAAAATATTAAATAAACTTATAATGATTGTATGTTGGTGCACTGTATCTTGAATGATTCTCTTTCAGACCAAGTATGTATAGAAACAAAATATTATATGACCAAACGGAAATTTTGCAAATACATTTGATCGAAAGTATTTTAACTTAATTCTACAACCATGAAAAGTACCAGCCAACAAACAAATACTAGATTGAATCGGAAACAATTCATCAAAAGAAGGTACAGCTACAAACTAACAGCAACACTCAACAATTATTAGGATTGCAAAATATTGTTAGTTTAAAAACATTCCTCTAGCCTTTTTATTATTATTATTATTATTATTATTATTATTATTATTATTATTATTATTATTATTATTATTATTATTATTATTATTATTATTATTAAAAAAAACTAGATAAAAATATGTTATATGAAACTTTAAAATTAAGTAAAAGTAAGTTTTTTTTTTTTTTTTTTTTTTTTTTTTTTTTTTTTTTTCATAAGATAGAAGCCCAATTTTTATTAGAACAAAAAGTTATTAGCCTTTTAGACTTTTTAAAAAAGTAACTTTTTATATGTGATAAGAGCCCACTTGTTTTTAATTCCAAAAATTAGCCCAATATCGTTGTGACTAATATATTGAAAAATATTGTGATCGTTTCATATACCAAACACACTGTATCACAAAATCATAAACTTCAATTAAAAATCAAATTAGATACAATGAGTCATCCGGTGGATTCTCTTAATTCTTCAGATAACAAACAAACCAAAAAACGTAATGCGCGAATTATATAGTTTTGTTTCATCTTATTTCTTAACTTCTCATATTATTTTCTGACAATTTTTTAATTATTATTTTTTTCAGTTAGAATCTTTTTTTCAGGATCTACTAAAAGTAAAGTTCAAGGTTAGTTTTTAGTTAATATATCTTTTAGCTTATTATTTTTTAATTTTTATTTTAGAATATACAAGTAGATGTTATGATTTTTCTTCTTACGCTTATTATCTATTTGAATGCATGTTAAGTGTTTGATAAAATGTTTTGATCATATTTTAAGCAGATAACTAGCATTGAGTTCTTTATTTGATGAGGAATTGATATTATATTTTTTTTTCAAATTTTTTTAATTTGAATATTTTGAACTCTGATATTAATTTTATTTTAATGTTTTTTAAGTGATAGTTAGTTAATCATTCTTATAACGAGGTATTCATACCTGTGCGATGCACACAGGCTGTATCTAATTGTTCATTGAGTGATGTTTGTGTAATTTGTTGAAGTGTAAGTAAGATGAAGCATCTAATTGAGACATGCCGTGTAATGTTTAGCTAAATAGTTATAAAATAAGTTGAATTAAAAGAAGCTTAAAGGTATACACCTCTATCAAAATAAGTTTTAACAAAAAATTGGCATTATACAACTTAATAACTGAATGCTTTTATAAAAACAGTGCTAAGAGTTTAGGCAATACTTATATTAGATAGCTTTCATGGTTATTTCATAGGAATAAGATTGGTCACGTTTACATGTATCTTGTTAAAGATATTTGCTATAATACTTAAATCACAATCATATCCATTTCCTAGAACGTAGGCTACAGCCTTCATCAAATATTTCGAACCCAAATACTCCCCTTTCTTTTCTTTACCATCACCTGGTCTCCTATGGATTTCCCCTAGTAGGGGACCAGCTACTGATCGCCCTGTTCATGACAAACCTTTTGGAGATGCATTATTGTTGCTAGTACTGGTAGTGGTACAACTAATGCTGCTGCTATAGTTATTTGAAATATTTTGAGAGTTCATTAGCAAAACCAATCATAAACAATGGGAGCACCAAAAGCTTCATTGTTGTGCCTTATTTATTATTATTATTATTATTATTATTATTATTATTGTTATTATTATAATTATTATTTATTTATTTATTTTCTTTTGTAGACGATACAGTGATAAATCAAGTAAACGCAGACGTATACAACTTTGAAAATTCAGAACAGCCTGAAGTTTCAAAAAGGATTATGTTATCTTATAAAAATAGAGCATCAACAGGTATTTTTTTAATTATAAGCTATTGTAAATAAATTTATATCCCTAAAACTGATGTATTTGTGATAAATCTGTAAAAATATAAAGTCAGCTTTTTACTTTTTAAATCAAGTGTTGTTACTATTTAATCTTAATCTTATATGGTATTATGAAAGTTGAAGATAATTCAGATGGAAGGAACTATCTTCAAATGGTACAATCTGAAAAATCTAAGAAACGTAAAACTTTTATAGATCGTCTAAATGAAGGTAATCATTGATATATTTTTTTAAATCATCATGTCATTAGTTTTATATTTTTAATAAATTGTTACTTACTTTTTTATTAGGTGAAGAAGAATATTTATTAAAGCAGGATAGACGAAAAAAGTCAAAGGTTAACTATACTGAGATAGATGATGCTGTTGAAGGTATGGTAATGATTTAATGTGTGTTATATATTACATTTTTTGATATCATATATTAGATTTCCGTAATCTAAAATTTAAAAAAATGTAAACTACAATTACATTATAATTAAGTAATCTACAATTACTTAGTTTTTTTTACTTATTATTTTTTATTTTTAATTTCTTATACAGAAGAACGTGATGAAGAAGACGAGTATATTTTGTCTAGTGATGATGAAGATTCTGAAAATACTCATTTGGATACAGAAAAGGAAGTGAATGTTGTCAAAAAAAAAGATATCATCGAAAAAGAGTATGTTTTAATAAGTTATTTTTACATTGCATATATGTTTATAACTAGACACACCCCACACCCCCAACATTATTTAGTGTCTTTTAAACTCCAATATCTATGTACATCGTATTTTTTTTTCAAACACTTGTGTAATAACTAGCTCAAATTTGAGATTCAACATTTAATAGGATTGTAGGCTGACTCACATTTCTTTCCGATTTAATGAGCTTATTCTCAAAGTAGGCAAATTTCTTTTCGATTTAAAAAATTACTTTTAGCTACTTATATATTTAGTGATTATTATAGATTTTTTTTTTAGTTTGCAGATTCCAAAAATACACATATTTTAAAGTTATTTATTTTCATAACTAAGAAACTTTGAACTCTGCTTTATTAATCTCATGATTTTGACTATCTTGTAGCTGCAAAAACAACATACCTTATTTTCAAAATCAGATAATTATTAAATATCACTAAATTTTTCAGGAGAATTAAGTACAACAGCTTTGGATAACAATGTCTCTGTTAGGAATGATGTTGTTCGTAAACAAAGGAAAACACTGACAAAGAAGGGTAAAGTTTATCTAGAAACTGAAGAAAGTCTAGATTCAACTGATCTGAGGATAAGAAGTGCTCCTCTAAGCTTGTACGATGCAGTGAAGCATATAGTATCAGTTCCTTGTCTTAGAGAATATGTTCGAGCATTGGGATTTGAGAAGATTTTGAATGTAAATATTTCTCTTATACCGTCAAATCTTGCATATAAAATCCTAGAGTGCTACAATGTTGAAGAACAATCACTGGTTTTTAAAGGACATGAGATTAAGATTACAAGGGATTTAGTGCATGATATTCTAGGTTTTCCAAAAGGAGATTTACGAATTAATTTTGCAAAAAGGACATCTTACAAGAAAATCAAATTGGATCTTCAAAGTTTTTGGAAACAATACTATGATGCAGATGGAAAACTTATCGTGAAAACTAAAGATAGGTCTTTTTCCACAAATCTGAAGGACTTCATTCTTGCAACTAATGAAGTAAATGATGTTTTCAAGTTAAATTTCATTATTTTATTGGTCAGCACAATGATATCAGCATGCAAGGGAGGAGAATCAAATATGAAATTTTTAGAATCTCTTGCTCAGCATTATGATAGCATTAATAGAGTTGATTGGTGTGGTTTAGTGGTCGATTCTCTAGCTCTCAACAAACATGATGTAAAGAAAAATTCTCGAAACGACCAGTATTGTGGTCCTATAACTTTTTTGACGGTATGTTTCTATTTTTAAATATTTTCTATTTCAATAAATTTTATACTTATTTTGATTTCAATTATATCTTTTTTCCACAGTTGCTGTATATCAGATGGCTCTTCAGAAGAAGCAAATCAAAAGAAGATGTCCGACTATATTGTTCAACAGAGTTGTTGAGAAAAGTAGACTCTGAACATGTACGTCTAAAAAACTTTGCTGAGTTTTTTTCTGATGATCAGTTCTTCTTCAAAACCAAAAATAATGAGGAAGTATATGAAGCAATACTTGAATCTCCTGAACCTTTATTAATACAGAACACAACAGTTTCAGAAGATGAGTGCCAATATTTGAATTCTGGATTGAATCAAATATGTGAAAGTTCAAGAGTTAATGAATCAAATGATGTTGATAATTCATTATTACCTGAAAAAAATCATTTCTCTCCTGCTGATAACAACTTGGTTGATCATCTTCCAATTGATTATTCAATTAATGTTGATGACAACAATTTGGTTGATGATCATATTGATGAAGTATTTAATTTTTTATGTTTATTATAATATTTAAATTTTAATAGTTGTTACTAAAACTAATTTATGTTTTTATTACTAGGTTGACGAAATTCAGAATGAGTATTTTTCAAATAATGATCAAATCAACAATTGGATGTCTGTTTCTACAAAAGAGGTATTAAATGAATTATAAACATATGTTATATTTTTAAAGTTAATAATTGATTTTTGAAATTATATATTTTTTTTATTTTTTATTTTTTATTTTCAGTATGATGAGCCTGAATTATCTGAAGAGAACGAGTTTTCTGATGTTCCTGTGCAAGAGGTTTTAATTTATTCTAGTTTATATATTAATATTTCTATCATTTTTTTATTTAATTTATATATATATATATATATATATATATATATATATATATATATATATATATATATATATATATATATATATATATATATATATATATAAATTACTGGTTTGAGTTTTTTAATCTAGGATGAAAATCAAAGTGCGGTTGAATATTCGTTGTTTACAAGTAATGATAAAGTTGATCAGCTTCAGGTTAACAACTTTGAATATTCAAAAGATAAGCAACCTGAATCACCTAATGTTAAGGTAAACGTCTTTATTAATTAAAATAATTAATAAACCAAGTTGTAGTAATTAACAAATGAATAACTATTTTTTATTATCTCATTAAATTTTGCAGGAAGTAATTTCTGATTTGAAAAGATGCATCCATAACTTCTCATCCTATGATGATATTCTTTCGAAAGACGAAGAAGTTGTTGCATTTAAAAATCAGCTTTTATCACTTTTGATTGGGAAGGACAAAAGTGATTGTGTAAATAAAAGTTATTGTGTAGTTTCAAATGATCCTGTTTCTGATACGTGTCGTGTAGATACTTCTGAGATAGTTGTTAATGAAGATGCCCACAAGCCAGATAATTATGTTTGCCAAGACAATGACGTGACGAAAATTGTATCTAATGTATTGGAGGATATTGATCAAAATGATGTAGCTTCTCCAAATACAAGGTGCTTTGGAGAAATTGATGTGTCAGCAAAAGGGTTTAATGAGCATGAAAACATTGACACTGACATACCGTATGTACAACCGAGAGATGATTCAGAGAATTCATTTCATTTGGATGGATCTGATACGAAGATGGATCTTGATACAAATACTGATGATGATGTCACAGAAGTTGTTAACCCGTGTCAACATGATTCTTCTCTTTCAAATGTTGGTTCTTGCAGTATTCGATTATCTGAGGATGACAATTCAAACTTTAATAATGCTGAATTGACTGCAGAAGATAATGTTGCAATGCATGATGAATTAACTACAGGTTCTGAAAAGTATGACTGTGTTGAAATTCAAGAAACTGTTTTGTCTGAAAAAGAAGTTACTGAGAATGCAAACAACAACACAGAAAATGAAGTTGTAGTTGAAGCACGTGCCTGTGAAACCAAAACGGAAGTTTCTAAAACTCAAGACTTTACTGCCTTTAGCAAGTCCTGTACTCTTGTTTCTGAAGAGAAAGTTATTGATGCTAAAGTTAGTTCAGTTGCTACTCAAGATGTTATAGAACAAGTAGGGAATGAACTCACAAAGGAAGTTTTAGATGAAGCAGCTGCTTCATTTTCAAAAACTCAAGTTGTTACTGCATTATGTGAGTCTCATGCTAGCACATATGGTGTTATTTTAAGTAAGCAAGCGAAAAAGGTTGATAAAGTCAGTGAAGCGAATGAGAACAAAGGTAAACCAACTAAATGCAATGGTAATTCAGCAAATTTATTTCGTTTACAAGGTTCTGAACATCATAATAAAGTGAATCCCTTTGATATTATTGCAGAACTTGTTAGTGCGTTTCAAGATGATGATGCTCCTTCAAATGTTCAATTTTGCCATATGCACTTATCTAAAGATGACAATTCAAAAGATAATGTTGAAATGCATGACGAATTGACTACAGGTTCTGAATTGTCTGCAAAAGGTAAAGATGTCCATGCAACATCAGACATACTTCCGGAAACAAATGTCAATTTGCAATTAAGTAGTACTGGAAAAACTTTGATGACAATTCCATGTAAACATGATGATAACAAAGGTGTCACTGAAGAGCATTATATGGTCACAGATGATGTAGCGGCAATTCATCAAGAAGATTTTGTTGTTCCTATTACATCCCAAGATGTAGCATCATCTCATGTAGGTTTCTTTAATTATTTTTAAATTATTTTTATCAATTTTTAAATTATTTTTGTGCCAAATTTAGCATCTGACTTCATTTACTGTTTTAGGTTTCTCAAACTCAAGAGAGTTCAGTTGCAAATGAATCGTTTTCGAAAACTCAAGATGTTAATGTATTAATGATGTCTGAAAATGGCTCAGTAGATGGTTCTGTAAGTACTCAAGTGGAGATGGTTGTTGAAGAAAATGATAGTTTTAAGGAAAAAGTAGGCAATGAACTCAGAGATTGTGGTACTGTAAGTACGCAAGCAGAAAGAGTTGTTAAACTCAATGAAGCAAACGATTACAAAGGTAAAGTAACTGAATACACTGGTGATTCAGCAAATTCATTTCATTTCGAAGGATCTGATACAAAGATGGATGATAATATGAATAATGAGGATCATAACAAAGAGAATCGCTTGGAACAAAATGATAGTTATGTGGCATCCGAATTATTTTTGAAAAATCAAGATGTTAATGAACAAGTAGGCGATGAACTTACAAATGAAGTTGTAGATGAAGCAAACGAGAACAAAGATATAGCAACTGAATGCAGTGGTTCAAAAAATGCTGTTTTGGATACTACAGACAATTTGATTCCCAAAAACAAAGATATAGCAACGGAACTAGGGGGTCCCACCGATGATGTAGCGGCAATTCATAAAGAAGATTTTGTTGTTCCTATTACATCCGAAGATGTAGCATCATCTCATGTAGGTTTCTTTAATTTTAGAAAACTAAAGTTTTATCAATTTTTAAATTATTTTTGTGCCAAATTTAGCATCTGACTTTATTTACTGTTTTAGGTTTCTCAAACTCAAGAGAGTTCAGTTGCAAATGAATTGTTTTCGAAAACTCAAGATATTAATGTATTAATGATGTCTGATAATGGCTCAGTAGATGGTTCTGTAAGTACTCAAGTGGAGTTGGTTGTTGAAAGAAATGGTAGTTTTAAGGAACAAGGAGGAAATGAAACTGCAAAGGAAGTTGTGGATGAACCAGATGTCAATGAATTGATAATGGAATGTGCGATTGAACAATGTCGAAATGAATCTGCAGTCTGTCAAGATGGTTCACGTGTTGCTATTCAAGAAAATGAAGAATGTGACATTATCTCTGATTCTGCAGATAAAGAATGTAAGAAAGTTGATGAGGAAAAAGTAGGTGATGAACCCACAAATGAAGTTAATGATGTACAAGGTGTGAATGAAACTGCAAAGGAAGTTGTTGATGAACCAGATGACAATGAGATGACAATGGAATGTGCGATTGAACAATGTCAAAATGAATCTGCAGTCTCTCAAGATGATTCGCGTGTTGCAATTCAAGAAAATGAAGAATGTGACATTATCTCTGATTCTGCAGATAAAGAATGTAACAAAGTTGATGAGGAAAAAGTAGGTGATGAACCCACAAAGGAAGTTGATGATGTACCAGGAGGAATTGAAACTGCAAAAGAAGTTGTCGATGAACCAAATGTCAATAAATTGACAATGGAATGTGCAATTGAACAAGGTCGAAATGAATTTGCAGTCTATCAAGATGGTTCGAATGTTACAATTCAACAAAATGAAGACTGTGACATTATTTCTGATACTGTGGATAAAGAATCTAACAAATTTGATGATGTGATAATACAATCTCAGTCTATTGAAAGGTCTGACATGCAAATTGATGAACATCATCACAGAGAAATTAACGTCAACATTCTGGAAGAATTGTCTACAGTTTCTGCAACCACTGTCTTTGAAAAGATTCAAGTAAATGAAGACGGCAATGATATCTCAAATATGCAACACGAAGTATCTGAGAAGAAACTTGAAGATAAAACTTATATAAAATCTCTTCCTGCTTCTGCTAGCGTTACTCATTTGGCTTCTGTAGATTCTGCTGAAACAATGTATAATACCGGCTCATCTGTTTGTGAAGAAGTTATGGACAGGAATATATCAAATGATAATTGTTCATTTAAAGATGTTAATTTTCATAATCAGTTAACTATCAGTAATGATTGTGAAAATCAGCATCTTGTTGAGCATAAAGATTTTTCTCCTGTTAATGAAGTAGAGAAAATCTATTCAAATGAAGATGAAAATATTTCTGAGGTATATTTTTTGTATTCCTACTTTATACATTATGTGAAATTAAATAAATTAAATAAAACTTTTTCATTTTTTTATGTTTATGTTTTTTTCAGGGTTTGAATCAGATAAATGAGAAAGTTTTAACTGAAGATGAATCTGAAACTGCAGAATTTGTTAAAGAAGAAAATGTTACAGAGATCCAGGTTTGAATCATATATTTATTTTTACAATTATGAAATAAGATTTATTTTAAATTCTTTATAATTTCTGTTTAAATTCTTTCAAGCTTTCAAGCAAAGATGATTTCGTCAAGGATCAAAAAGAAAAGATGCTCAAAAGGAAAGCAAAAACATCCATTCATTTTGAATCTCCATATATGAACAAGCGAGTGGATACAAAAGCAGAATATGAAACACAAGCTGAGTGTTTATTTCCAAAAATCATTCTTCAAAAAGCTGCTGAAGAAAATGCTATGTAAGATATCATAACTTTTTTTTCTATTAACCTGAATTATTTATCATTTTTCAATTTTTGTTTTGATAATCATACTTTTACATTTTTTACTTGTTAGGGAGAAGATATTCGAATTTGGAGAAGACAAACCTATTCTCAATGTTCATATCCTATCACTTGGCTCTGAAACATATATTGAGCTTGAAGTTATAGATAACTTTGTGAATATCCTGAATTTTGAAGAAAGATTAACACAGGAGAATAGCTCAGCGATTAGATATTTCTTCAAAACTATAGTTATTGTAAGTTTAACTTCAATTTATGTTAATAATTTAATATATCTATATATGTGTTATTTTTTATTTTTATTCTATTTTTTTTTATCATTTATGTACTTATATATATATACATATATATCTTTTTTAACAGCCAAAAGACATGGATGAATATGAAAAAGATCGTGCCCAAAAAGAAACAGAGTTTTTTAATTCTGTAAAAGATCAGTTTTATGCTTTTGGACAAGAATTTAATTTCAAATATATAGAATTGGTAAATTTACTACTCTATCCGAATTTTATTACTTTACTATTCATAATTTTGACTAACTTGATATTTATCAAATAGGTGTTCTTTCCAATACTTGCGTATGAACATTTTTACGTTATAGTTTTCAACATAAGGGCTGGTTTTGCTGTCATTTTGGACAACCTTGAATCAGGTGCTCCATATGAAGGAAAATACAAAAAAGTTTTTGATTTTGTGGTAAGTTTTTTTGTTTTTATGCATATCTTTTGATATTTTTTAAATAACATATATCTTTTTAACAATCATGTTATATCCTATTAATTTAATTTTTTGTGAACAGCAATGTCTGTTATGCGACTTCTTGCTCAAGCGTAATTATGCAGTTCCAGAAAATTGGTTTCTTCAAAAAGAAGCAAAAGTGCTTAATTTTAAATGGAGAACAAAGAAAGACAAGATTAACTGTGGTTTATATGCCATGCTTCATATGGAGCTTTATGAGTTTGATGATGAAGACTGGGATATTGGGATTTTTGATGAAGAAGATCCACGTCATCGAATTCAGATGGATGTTTTGAGGAATAGATATATAACTAAGATCCTTCTTCATGAAATCAACAAACACCAACGAAAGATGTTTGAGTCTGCAAAAGATTGGATTTCAGAATACCCAGATGAGTTTGAAGAAGAAGGTACAGAAGCCAAAAAAAGAAGAATTTATGAAGAAGATTCTTTGAAATATAATCTTCCTCTTTCTGAAATAAAAGAAAGACAAAAGGATGAATTGTACAATAACATGCTTTTGTCAGAAATAAAGAAAATGGGTCATTATTTGAAGGAATGCAAGCATCGAAGGAAGTATGCTTATAAAAAAATCTGCAGTGTTGATTGCGAAGAAGTTGATCAGATACAAACATCATTCTTATTAACACTAGATGACGGAACAAAGCATAAACTTTTAGCTCATGAGCTTCATTACTTAGGATTTGAAGAATGGAAAGAGTTTATGCTTTGTATTCATAAATGCAGAAGTTTAAATGCCGATATGAAGAGGAAGGCCATTAATGCAGTTCAAAAACTGTTAACAAAAGCCAAAATAATGAACGAGATCTCAGTGGATGAAGCATACCAGAGTTATATCGGTTTATTGCCATTCAAAGACCCAGAAAACCAAAAGTTTTTTTTTTAAGATTTGCAAAGAGGTATTACATGGAGATGAGCAAGTGCCAAATGGAGTCTTTTTTGAAGATCTTAAGTATTGCAAAGAACCAACTGAAGGTCTTTGTTTCTTGACAAAAGATGGAAAACCGAGTTTTCAGTCTTCTTCTAATGTGACTAATCTGCGGCTACTCGATATGGTTGTGTTTTATAAGCTTTGTGTTACTGAACAAAACACACCATTCAAAGAAAGAGTTTTGAGAGCGTTACATTTTCAAAAAAAAGCTCTTTCTAAACATCCAGAGTTTTACAAGGTCATGAGAGATGCAATCAATTATCAAACCAATAATTTGGAGGTAATTATGTTTTTACTGATTGGTAATTTTTTTTTTCTATTATTATTATTTTTTTTAATATATTTTCCAGACGTGATTTTAAATTTTCAGAAACACCAAAGTTCAGAAAGAGATGGGAATAATGTCAAGTTACTTTATCTGACAGATGGGAACGACATGATAGATGATGAGCTTTCAGATCTAAACAATTTTGCCGAATCTCCTCAAGACCAGAATAAAACGGTATTTAATTATTCTGTCACATAGTATGAAATCTTAATTACAATGTTTAAACTTTTTCTAAATAAGAATTTTATACCTATATTTTCAGCTAATGCTTGCAGCAGCAACATTAAATGAATTAAGTAATCTTCAAGTAAGTGTTTAATATAAACCTTAGTAAGCATTCTAAATTAATATGTTAGTTTATCTTATTTGTTATTCTTATAGGATTTAATTGAATGTCCGAAGCCTATAAATTTTGTTCCTGGGAGTATGTCAAGTGAAGAAGATGTTTTTGAAGAAAACGATGCTTATGAATCAGAAGATATTCAATATATTGAAGAAGAGTCTGAAGAAGATATAAACAAGGTATTAACATTCACTAATAATATTAACAAAATAATGAAAGTTTAATTTTTGATTCTACAATTTAATTCATATTTTTTTCATACAATAAATGTTATTTTGAAATACAGATGAGGAATGGAGCTGAAACTCTTCAAAATTTAAGCAAAGATGTTAGTAAATTAGTTGTACTTTTTCAAATAATTCAAACATATTTTTTTATTTTTTTTTAATTTCTTTTTCTCCAGGTAAATGTTTGTAAAGAAAACAATGAAGACTTAAAGCATAGAGTAAATAGAGAAAGGAATCCTACTGATGTTTTGAAGTCGCCATTCAATGTTCGAAAAGTTGATATTCTAACCAAATTTAATAAGATTGAAAAGTCTGTGTTAGAGTTAATAAAAAAAAAGAACAACAGCAATCTTGCGTAAGTTTTCTTCTTTATAATTTTATTAAAATTTTCGTAATATATTTGCATTGAATCCAATTGTCATTATTTTTTTAATTTATTATTATTATTTTTTTTTTGCAGGGATCATTTTTTTGACTCAGATTTGTTTTGTGCTACTAATCGTAGCTTTTTTAAAGATCTCATTAATAAGACAAAACTTGTAACATCAAACATCATAGACATTTGGGCCATAGTTTTGAATTTTCAAGAAAAATATAGAAGACCGGGATCTGGTTTAAGATTATTCTTAACAAGCCAAGCAATGGTATGTTATTTTATTTTTTCTTTTATTTTATAACTATTATTATTAATTTTTGTATATTAAATTTAATACTAATGTTTGTTTTATTATTTTACTCAGTCATCTCGAAGAGAAAAAGTTACACTTTCCACTAAGAAGAAACAAGAAGAATTTTTGAATGCAATTAATTTTGCTTGCAAAAAATATCTGAACTCTAATGATTTATCTGCAGTTAATCTAGTAAGTTTTTTTTTTTTTTTTTTTTTTTTTTTGTTTTTTTTTTTAATTATTTAAATTTAATAGTTGTTAATATTACTATTAAAAGTTAAGATAATTTTTTTAAATATTAATTATTATTTACTTTTTACAGGTTTTCTTCCCAGTTTGTAGGCAAAACCATTTCTATGTTTATTGCTTCAATCTCTTGAATCCGTCGTTTGTAATTATCGACAATTTGAAGGAAAGTGCTGGTATATATGGCAATACAACTGAAAATCTGGTAATATTATTTTTATTTTTTACATTTTCTTTTGTTTTGTTTTTTTTTTATTTTTTATTTATTTATATTTTTTATTTTTTTTGTATCTTTTGGTAATATATATATATATATATATATATATATATATATATATATATATATATATATATATATATATATATATATATATATATATTTGTTTTTTTTCAGTTTAAATTGTTTTGTCACTATTTAAAAGTTTCAAATCATCCAAAGGCTCAACAAGTATCAAAGTGTGCTCCTCAAAGACTTCAAATGGAATGGCAAACATCTAAAACTAAAACAGATTGTGGCATTTTTACTATGAGGCATCTTGAGTTCTATTCTGGAATTGAAGACAAACAATGGAGATCAACTTTCAGAGAAAATGGAAGCAAGAATGAATTGGCGACTCTGAGAAAGTTATATGTTGTTAAAATTTTGTTAAGTGATGCTAACAAATATAAAAAAGACATTATAGCTGAATCATTAAAATTGTAACTTTTTTTATTTTGCAATATATGAACTTATTCAATATATAATTTTTTTATTTTATGAATATGTTCAATATAAGCTTTTATTTATTAAATTTCACTGTAAGAATATAGTTTATGCTCTATATCTTATATTGTTAAATTTTTATTTATTTATATCGCAGTAATTTTTTTAATATCCCATTAACTTTGCTGTATCTTATTCTATACGTATTATTTATTTATTTTAATATTATTAAATAAACTAGTATTTTCTAATATACAAGAACGTTATCCTTATGTGGGTATAAGATATCGTAGTAATTTTTTTAATATCGAAGTAACTTTTGCAGTATCTTATTCTATACGTTTTACTTATTTATATTAATAATATTAAATATACTAGTATTTCCTAATAGACAAGAACCTTATCCTTATGTGGGTATAAATTTTTTAGTATCGCAATAAGTTTATTAATTTTTTTTGTATCGGATTAAGTTTATTAATTTTATTAATTATTACTATATTAATTTTTATTAATTAATAATTTTATTAATTTTATTAATTTTTATTATCAATTTTATAAATTTTTATTTATTAAATATTTGAGTAAGAATATTGTTTTATGCTGTATATCTTATATTGTTAATTTTTTATTAATTTTTTACTTATTTATATTAATAATCTTAACTAAATTAGTATTTGTTAATAAATAACTGTCAATCTGTCAAGAATGTTATCCTTATTTGGATTTAAATTTTTTAATATCGGAATAACTTTATTAATATTTTACTATCGGAATAAGTTTATTAATTTTTAGAGTTGGAATAAGTTTATTAATATTTTAGTATCGGAATAACTTTATTAATTTGTCAGAATGTTTGTCAAAGAATATAGTTTTTGTATTAAAATAAGTTTATTAATTTTTATTATCGTAACCTCCGTATTTATAATTTGTCAAATTTTTTACTATCGGAATAAGTTTATTAATATTTTACTATCGGAATAATTTTATTAATTTTACTATCGGAATAAGTTTATTAATATTTATAATTTATATTTTCAGCTAATGCTTGCAGCAGCAGCAGCATTGAATAAATTAAGTATTTATAACTTTGTTAATATTTTACTATCGGAATAAGTTTATTAATTTTTAGAGTTGGAATAAGTTTATTAATATTTTAGTATCGGAATAAGTTTATTAATTTGTCAGAATGTTTGTCAAAGAATATTATTTTTGTATCAAAATAAGTTTATTAATTTTTATTATCGTAACCTCCGTATTTATAATTTGTAAAATTTTTTACTATCGGAATAAGTTTTAAATTTTATTATACATCAGAAGTTTCAAAAAACAATTATTAATTTCCGAAAAAAATCTGTGTTTATAACAATAATAAAATTAATATTTCAAATTAAGAATAAGATATTAACATTAACATTAGAATATATAAAATAACATATTAGTTAAAATTATATAGATGATAAAAACTTAACTTCATTTCAATACAAGTCCATTACATATTTTATAATTCAAAATTTGGACATACATAAACTAAGAAAATTAAAATAAGACAAAACTAATAAAAACCTAAAGGGACAAGTCTTGATCCTTGTTCATCTCCTGCTTAATATAGGCGACCTCTCGCTTCTTATCGAACATATCATTACGTGCCTTAACCAGCAGATTTCCCAAATCGTCAAGCCTAGAACGCTCCTTTTTTAAAGTATCATTGATTATATTGATAATCAAGGTTGCATCTTCATTGGAGATCTCCAATTCACCAAGATACTCTTCTTGCTTTTCAATCTGCTTTCTAAGTTGTTCACAATCTTCCTCAATCTTATTAATGAAACCCTGTAACTCCAACATCTGTTGCTTAAAAAAAAACTTAAAAGAATTTAGCAGGTCGTCAGAACAAGCGGAGTCTTTCAACCTCTCTAGATTAGGGGTTCTAAAATAATTTTCCATTTTCTTTGTTATTTTGATGAGAGAAAAAATACAAAAGAAGTGAAAAAATATAAGAATTATTATGAAAGTGGATTTACACAGACATATATATAGGAAAAAAAAAAACTTTTCGTTAACCAAACGCGTAGAGTTAATTTTTGGTTACACTTCCCATACAATTAATTACTCCCTCCGTCCCAAAATTATAGTCCCCTTTTGACTTTTTCGGTCTTTATTTTTCAACTTTGACCTTAAATATTTTTGTTTATATTACATAATACTTGATGCAAAATATATGAATGAATTGAGTTCTAAATGTATTTTTCATTGGTATAATTTTTATCAACTATTGTATAACACAAACAAAAATATTTAAAGTCAAAGTTGAGAAAGAAAGACCGAAAAAGTCAAAAGGGGACTATAATTTTGGGACGGAGGTAGTACTTTTCAACCGTTACATTAAATAACAATAAAGTATTTGAAAGAAAAAAACCAAAAGTTAATTAATTTTCACTTCTGACACCTGTCAATCTGACAATGTGACAAGAAGCTTATCCTTATGTGTGTATACATATCAAACAAAAAATCAAAAGTTAATTTATTAATTTTTTAGTATCGGAATAAGTTTATTGTATCGGAATAAGTTTATTAATTTTTTACTATCGGAATAAGTTTATTAATTTCTATTTATTAAATATGACAGTAAGAATATAGTTTATTCTCTATATCTTAAATAGTTAATTTTTTATTTATCAAATATCGCAGTAATTTTTTTTTTTTAATATCGTACTAACTTTGCACTATCTTATTCTATACGTTTTACTATAAGTTTATTAATTTTTTAGTATCGTAATAAGTTTATTAATGTTTATTATACATCAGAACTTTCAAAAATCAATTATTAATGTCAGAAAAAAATCTTAGTTTACAACAATTATAAGTTTATTAATTTTTATTATCGGAACAAGTTTATTAATATTTTATTATCGGAATAAGTTTATTAATTTTTAGTATCGGAATAAGTTTATTAATTTTTAGTATCGGAATAAGTTTATTAATTTTCAGTATCGGAATAAGTTTATTAATTATTTAGTATCGGAATAAGTTTATTATTTTTTATTATACACCAAATGTTTAAAAAATCAATTATTAATGTCAGACAAAAATGTTACTTTACAACAATTTTAAAATTAACAAATTATAAAGTAAATGCAACATTATAATAGTAACAATAAGATAGTAAACATTTCAAATAAACAATAACATAGTAACATTAACAATACAAAAATTTTAATAATACAACAAAATTTCAATAACTTCGGATACAGTTCAATAACAACACAACAAAATTTCAATAACTTCTAATTGTTCCATCAGTCAAATAATTTTAGCTTTTTTATTTCTTTCTTCGAATTCTGATGCAGCCTTGTCAAGTATTTCAATCTCTTCAAATGTCATGAAATATGGATCTCTGATATCAGAAATTTGGTTACTTATCTTTGAAAGAATATCGCTAACTTTTGGATACAGTTCCCCATATTTAGGCTTCAAATCAAAAAAACGAATAGTGTCTTGAAGATTTGCAACAGCTTTATCAACAATTTGTTTAACCTTGTCGAGGCAAGTTTCATGTAACTGTTCAAAAAATATTTAACAATAACAATCAAAAAATTAACAAGAACAATCAAATATTCATTTATCTGCTCAAAAAAGTAGAGATATATTTCAACAATACATGTTGTTTATCTTCATTTAAGATATCAAATCTTATTGTAGTTTTCCAAATAATTGCATCTTTAACATCTTGCATCTCTTCTTCTAAACTTTTAAGATTGTTCAACAAGAGACAAATATTTGTTGTGTCGAATGAATTAGGTCCACATGTAAGGTAACAAATTGTCTCAGAAATCAAAGATATTGCAGACTTTGTTTCTTCTTTTATTTTAGTCATACATTTATCCATTTGGATCTTATAAAGTAACATGTATTCAATTTCAGAATCATCTTCATCATCTGTATTTAAAATAAGAAAAAATGTTAATATCGGAATATATAACCTTATATGTCGTTAGCAGTTATAATATCATAGTAAGTGTCATATTGATTACTAACATAATAATGATACAATTAATTAATAGGTATAAAATTGTTCATTGTAAATGCAGATTAAAGAAAAAATATTAATATCAAAATACCTATCCTTGAATGTGAATTAATATCACACAAGGTATCATAATTATATCAATATCGGATTAGGTATCGTCAATAGATATTAATATTTTTTCAATCAGAATAGGCTTCATATATATAACATTTCAGAATATGTTTTTTCAGAATATATAACATTTCAGAATAGCTATCATAGAAATGCAATTAATATCAGAATATTTATCATAATTATATCAATATCGGATTAGGTATCGTCAATACATATTAATATTTTTTCAATCAGAACAGGCTTCACATATATAACATTTCAGAATATGTTTTTTCAGAATATATAACATTTCAGAATAGCTATCATAGAAATGCAATTAATATCAGAATATTTATCATAGAAATGCAATTAATATCGCAGTAGTTATCTTAAAGACTATTAATTTAAGAATAACTTTTTTTAAATGCAGAATTCATATTTGTAATTCTGAAAAACAAAAAAGATTAAATTAACAGTTCATAATGAGAATTACTCGTTTTTTAATAATAAAAATGTTAGTATCGTAATAGCAATCATACTGATGTACTCTTATCAGAATACGTATAGTTAAATCGTATAATAACAATATGAAATAATTAAGAATACCTTCTATAATTTCTGCAAATCTTACTTTCCTTAAATTCATTATCGATAAATCTGTTTTTTTTTTTTTTTTTTTTTTTTTTTTTTTTTTTTTTTTTTTGAATTTTTGTGTTTTTTTTAAGCAAGATATATAACGATATTATCTTATTAGTGTAACGTTTTGCACTATTTACGAAAATGCCACCGCGTTTTTTTTAATCTTTGATGAGATGGACGGATGATCGTGTGGTCCACATTCATCCGTACCATCCGCACTTAAAAAGTGAAACGCACCCGATCCCTTCCCTATATATATATATATATATATATATATACTGCATCATACTTTTTCTAATTAGTGCATCACAATGTAAGAAAAGATAGAAAACTTACAACAAGCAAAAGTAATGGTCCACTGAAAAATTTGTATGGCTGATATCCGGAACACTCCTTGACCATACACTCTACAACGTACGAGCACCAATCCATACGATACACGTTATCATTATTAGAGAGAATTGGTATAATTCTCTCGTTTACCTCCCCATCTTTGTTTCCTTGGCCAAATATGGAGAAGAACAGTACAAGGAAGGCAACCTGAAACTCCCAATCCACTTCAGTTAGACTGCACAAATGTTCCTCCAACTTCGATATATAATTTTTTTTAACAACAATACTTTCCATTATTTCTCTCCATTTTGCAGTAGTCTCCTCATAAAGATTTTTCTCTGCAAGCGCTTCAACTTTCATATCACCTATTGGGATTCCTAGCATATCCCTAACCAATTCTTGAGTAATTTTTATTTTTCTTCCATCATTCATTGTAATCGAGCAGGTTTCTGAATCGAAATTTCTAACCACCCACAACCCTAATTCTGATGGTATAGAATAAAAATTGAAGTTATTATGAAACTCGCCAAATCCCATCTTTCTTAATTCCTCCACCTGTTGACTTCTTAAATTCTCTAGAACCTTCTTCAGATTCTCGGTGACATTCTTATTTTGATAGATTTGGGTTCGTTAATTCTAACTTCCGGTATTAAACCTTCGTCTTCACATTTAACTTTTTCTTTTTTTAACTTTCTTCTTTCTTACAAGAGACATTTTTGAATACGAGTCTTCAAAATCTGATTCAGAATCCATCTCTATTGCAGGTCTTTTACCCTTTCTTTTCTTTTCACTTGTACTGCATTCAGTAACAGAAATGGTTTTCTTCTTCTTCAATTTTGGTGCAGAATATTTAACAATCTTTCCGGCTGCATTTTTCTTCTTTTTTGCAGCATGTTCAAAAACAAGACTATGAAGTAGTTCATTCCATTTTTCTTTAGCAGCCTCTTTAAAAGCTGCTATTTTAACTGAATCTTCTTCGTCTGATTCTTTGTCATCTGTTTCATAATAACCAATTGAAACTCAGTTCAATTTCTAGTACATCAATGAAACCATCATCAAACATAAAAAATAACTTTTGCAAATCACATAATCTATATTTACCCTAATTTATCCTCATACACTGTAAAATACAAGGTACTGCAACTCAGTTAATCAACTAATACATCATATAAATTAAATGCTACTGCAACTCAGTTAAAACGCTAGTACAACATATAAACCATCAACCACACAAAATCTTTTTCGCACATCACATAAGCTACATTTTCCCTAACTTATCCACACACGTCGCAAATCAAATAGCAATGCATCTCAGTTAAGCCTCTAATACATCATATAAGACATCAAGCTTTTTAAATCTCTTTCGTACATCACATAAGCTACGTTTACCCTAACTTATCCACACATGCCACAAATCAAATAGCAGTGCATCTCAGTTAGGCCTCTAATACATCATATAAGACATCAAGCTTTTTAAATCTCTTTCGTACATCACATAAGCTACGTTTACCCTAACTTATCCACACATGCCGCAAATCAAATAGCAGTGCATCTCAATTAGGCCTCTAATACATCATATAAGGCATCAAGCTTTTTAAATCTCTTTCGTACATCACATAAGCTACATTTACCCTAACTTATCCACAAATGCCGCAAATCTAATAGCAGTGCATCTCAGTTAGGCCTCTAATACATCATATAAGGCATCAAACTTTTTAAATCTCTTACGTACATCACATAAGCTACATTTACCCTAACTTATCCACAAATGCCGCAAATCAAATAGCAGTGCATCTCAGTTAGGCCTCTAATACATCATATAAGGCATCAAGCTTTTTAAATCTCTTTCGTACATCACCTAAGATAGATTTACCCTAACTTATCCACAAATGCCGCAAATCAAATAGCAGTGCATCTCAGTTAGGCCTCTAATACATCATATAAGGCATCAAGCTTTTGAAATCTCTTTCGTACATCACATAAGATAGATTTACCCTAACTTATCCACAAATGCCGCAAATCAAATAGCAGTGCATCTCAGTTAGGCCTCTAATACATCATATAAGGCATCAAGCTTTTTAAATCTCTTTCGTACATCACATAAGCTACATTTACCCTAACTTATACACAAATGCCGCAAATCTAATAGCAGTGCATCTCAGTTAAGCCTCTAATACATCATATAAGGCATCAAGTTTTTTAAATCTCTTTCTTACATCACATAAGCTACATTTACCCTAACTTATACACAAATGCCGTAAATCTAATAGCAGTGCATCTCAGTTAATCGTTTAATACATCATATAAGGCATCAAGCTTTTTAAATCTCTTTCGTACATCACATAAGCTACGTTTACCCTAACTTATCCACAAATGCCTAAAATCTAATAGCAGTGCATCTCAGTTAAGCCTCTAATACATCATATAAGGCATCAACCTTTTAAAATCTTTTCCGCACATCACATAAGCTACGTTTACCCTAACTTATCACTACTGCATCTAAATACTACTCTAGTGCATCACATAAACAGTCAAGCATTCAACTTCTAACACGCAGAAAAATAAATGATACTGCATCACAAAAAACTAATAATACACCATATAAGGCATGAAACATACAAAATCACTTCTCACATCTCATAAACTTTATTTACCCTAACTTATTTCAAAATAAAATCTACTGCATCACAAATAAACTACTAATACATCATATATAGCATGAAACATACAAAATCACTTCGCACATCTCATAAACTTTATTTACCCTAACTTATTTCAAAATAAATGCTACTGCATCACATATAAACTACTAATACATCATATAAGACATGAAACATACAAAATCACTTCGCACATCTAATAAACTTTATTTACCCTAACTTATTTCAAAATAAATTCTACTGCATCACAAATAACTTTTACCTGATGGTTCTGCGATCAATTTTTTCGATTCCGCTTGTTTTCTAACTTTTTTTCTTTTTTCTGCTTCAACATTCATCTTTAAACTCTTTGTTTTTGCTAAATTCATAAAAAAACTGAACTATTAGTAATTATAATAACAAATCGATGCAGTAAATAATGATATATTTTTATAAAAAAACTTACGAGGTAATGATTTTTGTGGTAGATTCTTACTCGCCATTCATAAATCAATTGATGCCCTAAA
>JARVZY010002538.1:0-49000 GCA_030686995.1 Artemisia argyi
TTTCTAAAAGTGAATAGTTTTGCCAAAAAAATTTATGAAAAAAAAATATTTGTACACTTTTTCATCCATCAAAAATTCGTTTTTGAACCAACTTCTTTTGACTTTTTGTATCAGAATAATATTGCGCATCAAATTAAAAGAAGTTCAAAATTTTGTGCATCAAAATTTTTTGAGCATCAAAATTCGTTTTTTGTGCGTTAAAAAAAGCATGTAAAAACTTAAAATTAGAAAAACTTCTTTCACTAAATTTTTATACACCAACATATCCAATCTTGTGATTTTTTTTTTTTTTTTTTTTTTGAATTTTTCAATAACTTGTTAAAAAATTCATTTTATCCATTTTACGAATATTTTTCTTTATATATATATATATATATATATATATATATATATATATATATATAGGAGAACTTTCTTTTCAGAACTCATATAAGTGTGAGCACCAACAGAACTCTTATACGCCATTTAATAATAGTAAAATTCTCTCAAATTATTGTTCGTGGTTTATTTTTACGGATCCAAATACAAAGACTTTCTTTGAATTCATTGTAAATTTGTGTAAAATGGATTTAATAAACAAAAATAAATTCTCTCAAGTATTGTTCATGGTCTTTTCTAATGGATCAAAATACAAAGACTTTTTTTGATTTCGTTGTAGATTTGCGTTTGTATGAGATATCATTTTATGAAAATTACATATAATAAATTAAACATAAATTAATTTACTAAATTTCGATTGGTTAAGGGGAGTTCTGAAAAGAAAGTCTCACTATATATATATATATATATATATATATATATATATATATATATATATATATATATATATATATATATATACTCTCACTGGAAGGTAAAATGAGTTCCAAGCACATTTGTATTCATGAATCCGGCGAACACTGCAAGAAAAATAGCATCATTTACTTCAAAATATGCATGCACAAACGTTAAAGAACACATAGTAAGGTTAGCAATGACTTACAGGGACATGGTATAATTAGAGAGATCTTTCTCTCCTACTTGTTTAGCGATCATATCCATCATTTGTCCAGACACTACTTGAAATTCCCCTTGTCAAAAAGAAATGTTTTGTTAGAATACACTAGTCAATTAGTATGTATACACTACAACAAATATGTTTTTATGCTTGTAAATAATCCTCAAATTTTTGTTAACTTGTTCACATATATAAATTTGTAAAATTTTATTACATTTACAAGCGCATATAAGTATAAAAAATATTAAAGTTTACGCATTCATAAATTGTATAGATAAAACAATTTGCATTTATAAGTGTGTACAGGTATAAAATTTGTGTGAAAGAGTTAATTTGCCGTACCCAATCAACTCAAGTTTATTGTGAAAGTTTATCTTTCTAAGCGCTAATCCACACACAATTTATAAATTGTAATAAAGAAGAAAGAGATATTATGATACAATATGATTAAATGACTAAACTTACCAAGTCATTATGTGAGTAAAATTTTGTAATCTATCTGTGGATGTAGCATTGCTATTTACTCAAATACTCCGAGTTTTTTGAATTGGTTCACTATTATAAATGCAACTACCATGTGTATAATAATAATTGAGTGCTTGGTGTGGTGGAGGCGAATAAAACGTTATTTGTTTGGCACACCAACGCCACATTATCACGGAACCAATAACACACCGACCACAAAAATACCCTCACAGCAAAAAAAATCCACTAACTTATCATTTGTACCTCTAAATCCCAAAAAATTCCCCACCAAAAATTCTCACTTACCAAAAAAAAAACCACTAATAACCAAACAACACCAGTGATTGCTTTGGCTAAAATGTGAACCACGACCGAATAGTGTGCTGCATGGTGCAGCACAACGTCAAATGACGCCGTTGTTGGGTCGATGGCGAACTCCACACCGAGCTCTCTAACAACAATTTTGTGTAATGCATGATAATATAAAAATATTCTATGTTAAACACCTCACTGAAATGCTCAATTAGGTCCACATAATAATCCTTTCCTTTGAAATGTTTTTTTAGGATTCTTGGGACGTGGTTGCGGAGAATAACAGCATCATTTACACCTTCCAGACCAACCTGCAGTTTTTCAAGAATCAGTATTCATATTAGTACCTCTGTACTGTCCATATTTTCATTTTGAAATGTTTCAAACTATTAGTCTCCTTTTTTGTCAACCAATCAAAATAAAGTTCGGTGAGTGAGGATGATAGTTGATTGGTTGAAGATTGTAGAACTCCTCACTTTTCTTAAGCTATGTGTTTTTTTGTGTGGGACAATAATTTTGAGGCAGATGAAGTATCAACTTAAGAATGATACCAAAGGTCGTGAACTCAGCAACCTAAAGGTTGTAAGCTCAAGTCTAGTTATGTGCTTTTTGGTTTTCCAAAAAAAAGTGTGATTTTAGATGGCGACGCTAAGCGCAGTCCTAAACATCTTCGTTTTTGCTATGAGGAAAATGGGTGAACCGCATAACAAAAGAATCTACAAATTTATGTAAGCCATGAAGATTGATACGTGTAAAATTCGCCTATTTGTTGAAGTGTATAGAGTCATACCTCGGGTAGTCTGAACCAACACGGTTGACCTCTGCGTTTGTATGCACCATCCATTATATCATCATGCATAATAGTAAATGTATGAAGCTACATTTAGTCATCAATATCATCAAGTGATTAGTTAAGAAAGTGATCATGAATACATGACTAATAAGAGATAATAGTTTAAGAAAATTCATGCATTAGGCACAAATTGCTTCGTGTATATAACATGTTGTTATTAGTTATTACCCATTCAATGCACCAACCAAGAGTACACGCAAGAAAAACTTCGTCGTCCATTAGTTCTTCTCCTTTTAACAACTCGTAGCTCTCCATGACAAAGAGGCCTCGAACCAACTTTCCTGTATTTTGTTGTAGTCGAAAATAAGACAACCAATTGAGACCAACAAATAAGAAATTTAAACGGCGAAGTTAATTTCTTGCATAAGAATATTGGAGAATTAGTTATACCTCGTGGTACGTTGTAGTCAATCATCTGCAACACACATGCAATTAAAAAACTTTCAGTTAGTATAGTTGGATATGATGTAACTAGTATGTAGTACTAGCACTAGCGGACCAAGAAAAATCCGATGGGGGGGCAAAATTTTTATTTTTATTTATTTTTTTTATTATATATTTTTTTTACGATAGCAGCAAAATGCGGATGAAAAAATTAGATTTAAAATGATAAATCGAGTATTATTGCTTAGAGATTAAGGGTTATAGAGTTTTAAAGTGTTGAATGTTGTGTTTAGTATGTTGGTGTGGGGCAATTTGAGTTTTGAGTGGTGTGCACTTTCATAAAAAAGTCAAAATAAAAAAAAAATAAAACTAAAAAAACCTCTAACATCGCAACTTTTTTGGCTAGCCATGGGGAGCGCCGCCACCCCGTACCTAATACATAGGTCCGCCCCTGAGTACTAGTGACTAGAGGTGTCAATCGGGTCGTGTTGGTCAGGTCGGGTCAAAGTTGGATCGGGGGCTAAAAATAACATACCTAAACCTGACCTTGTTTGAACTCGGGTCCGGTTGTTCGGGTTTTGGTCAACCCGAATATGAGTAAATTGGTAATAAAATTGTCTATTTGTACTAGTTTAAATAGATACTCCCTCCGTCCCAAAATTATTGTCCAGTTTGAATTTTCAAAGTCAAGCTGGTTTAACTTTGACAATAAATATATTTTTTTTATTATATTATACTTGATAAAAAATTATACCATTGAAAAGTACACTTAAAACCAAATCCATATATATATTTTGCATCAAATATTATATAACACCCACAAAAATATTTAAGGTCAAAGTTGAAGAAGAAAGACTAAAAAAATCAATAGTAGACAATAAATTTGAGACGGAAGGAGTAATATATAAAAAAAATATATTTAAAAAAAAAAACCATTATTCGGGTGATCAATTGGGTTGACCGGAACCCAGTGGCCCAACATTTTTAACCCGATACCCGACCCGACTTAGCATTCAGGTCGCTCGGGTTGACCTGAATAACCCGAATAAAATTATTGACTCGAGTAACCCGACCCGCATAGGCTTAATCGGGTTCGGGTTTGGGTTCGGGTCGGATCGACTTTTTTGACACCCCTACCGGTGAGAGATCCATGCACACAAATTTAAGGCGCGCGATCAAGAATTCGTTCTAATTTGTACTTGTATTTAAGACCTTACGTAATAATGCTTGTTGCAAGCGTCTTGCATGCCTAGGTGGAAGTAAAGAACACACCTACCTTATTAGGGTCACCATCTACAACGCATGTTAGGTGCTTTGGGGGAGATCCTAGTCGTTCAGACGACAAAGTCGTGGTTGTAAGTGTGTTTGATTTTGGTTTTTGTTTGGTATGTTATTGTTTAAGTGAGGTATATTGTAGTTGTGAAGTTGGTTGTCTTATTAATTATACTAAGTTGGTAGTGAAGTTGGTTGTAGAGAAAGAAAGATGAGGTGACACTGAGGTGACGGAGGTGAATGCGATCTTCGGGTATCGTTATTACACCGAGCCTAACTTATGTTATATCACATATTCACACACATATATGCATACATTTGTAGGCGGAGCTATGTTAGAAATAGAGGGGGTTGTGGCCCCTCACTGCCCGCTCTTAAATTTGTCATCAGTATTAACCCTTTTATTTAACTACACTTTAAATAATAGAGTTATTTACATTTATATCTTTAAAAAAATTTAAAATTACATTTTCACCAGGTATAAACCTTTTACCAAAATATATATATATATATATATATATATATATATATATATATATATATATTACGTCAATACTTTTGCAAAATTTGTACTTACTTAATATCCTTACAAAATTTTAAAATACACATTTATATCCAAAAACACATTTTTATTATTTTAAATTGAAGTTACAAGTAATATTTAAAACTCTTATTCAATTAATTATTGAACATGTTTAATTACTTTTTTACCCTTCTTTCAACAATTAGAAAAAAAGAGATCTGTCAACCAAACATCTACTCGTGTCTATACTGCTTAAAATTTTTGACTGCAAATTTATTTCGGATTAATTATCGCTTACATGTCACCTGGTTGTAATTTCTTCCATCCATGAATATTGCCAATACAAACTCATTCATCTAGCCTACATAACGAGTTTACAATGCTTATCCTTTTCCAAGATTGTTTTTTTTTTTTTTTAAGTTGCAATTTCATTCCTAACAAAAACCTTTAGAACTGTGTGTGTTTAATTAAGGAAGAAGGGTAAAAAGGTAAAATAACATATTAGATAATATTTTTATAGATGTTTTTAATTTTATATTTGTGCATACATGATGAAAATATGGTTCCAGATATAAACGTGTATTTGAAAGTTTTGCAAGGATATTGAAGTAATTATAATATTTGTAAGAATACTGATGTAATTTTTAAGTTTTGCAAGAATATAAATGTAAATGGCCCTAAATAATACCATTGTATTCATCTAACATAGCCTGCTTCCACTGAGGATAACGAAGAGCATGAACGTGAGAACGTGGAAGTGGAGACACAGTAGTGACATGACAGTTCATATGCTCGAGAGGTTTAGAAATGCCGGCTTTAGCACGTGTGACCAAGGGATGAGTGTTAATAGCAGTTTGGGTATGTGTAGGAGCTTGCGATGTAGGGGTAATGGGTTCATTTTGCATATGTGGGTGTTGGGGGGGGGGGGGGTGTTGGGCTCAGGCAGTTGTGGGGTATTGGGCTCAGGTGTGTGTTGGATTGGATCATTCATAGGAGGTTGTGGTGGGGTAATGGGCTCAGGTGTGGTAATAGGTTTTATCGGCAATGGGATATCATCCAAAAAGTCATACACGGGTGGGATGTAAGTTTGGAGTGATGCAAAAGGAAAAATCTCCTCATCAAAACGAACATGTCGCGAGAGTATAACTTTGTTGGATGAGAGATCAAGACATCTATAGCCACGGTGGTTGGCGGGGTAACCAAGAAACACACATGGAGTGGATCGAGGTTCAAGCTTGTGGTTGACAGTGATATAGGGGTAGCAAAGGCAACCAAAGACACGTAGAATGTCGTAATCGGGTGTTTGGTTATAAAGCTTGGTAAAAGGAATCTCATTTTGAATGGCTTTGGATGGAAGAATATTGAGTATATAGGATGCCATATTGAGAGCCTCCACCCAAAAAGACGGAGGCATGTGTGCTTGAAAAAGTAAAGTGCGGATGAGATTATTAATGGTACGTAACATGCGTTCGGATTTGCCATTTGGTTGTGAGGTATGTGGGCAAGAGAAGCGAAATTGAATACCATGAGTGCGAAAGAACTCATGAAAACGGGCATTGTCATATTCACCCCCATGATCACATTGTAAAGCTTTTATATCTACACCAAATTGTTTATTAACATGAGCACAAAAAGCAAGAAAATCATCATACAAGTCAGATTTTTTAAGCAACGGGTAAACCCAAACAAAATGCAAGAAATGATCTAAAAAAATAGCATAATATTTAATACCACTTTCACTTGGAATAGGGGAAGTCCACAAATCCGAGTGACAATGTCAAAAATAGCAGCAACCTTCGAATCCGAAGTATGAAAAGGAAGTTTAATTTGTTTGCCTAATTGACACGCATGACACAAAGTGGACAACTTTGACTTATTACAAGAAATGAAATTACTAGACTCCAAACGACGAAGCACATCTTCACCGGGATGCCCGAGGCGCCTGTGCCACGTAGTATGACTAAACGAAAGCAAAGCAAAAGGAGGATGCGTGGATGACGGTTGTGTAACCGGGTAGAGATCGCCCGTGCTATCACAACGGAGGAGAAGTCTGCCCGTCTGGTAATCCTTCACAGAAAAACCATAAGCATCAAACTCAACAGAAACGTCATTATCACGCGTAAATTTACGAACAGCAATTAAATTTTTAATGATGTGCGGTGTGACAAGTATGTGGTTAAGTTGTAAAGGTTTAGTAGAAGTATACAATGAGCTATATCCGGTATGTGTAACCCGTATAGAAGCACCGTTCCCAACATACACGGATGGATAAATGCAAGAATTACTAACAAAAGTGAGGATACCTGCATTGTCCGCCAAGTGAGAAGAAGCACCCGTGTCCATATTCCATGCTGGATCCGGATGAGTCATGGTTTGAAACGCTTGAGGGAGCATAGTGGGTTGCGTCGAAAAAACACCGGGAGCCGAATAAGCAAAGTGACCTGGCATGAAACTGTTTGCACCCGGTTGTGCAAACTGATTACCAAACATGGGGTATGACAAAGCATGCTGCTGCTGTTGAGCAAACGCATATTGGGCCTGTTGTGGTGGGGCTGGAGCAAGTTGGGCCTGAGATGCCACATGGGCCTGTGGTAGCTGCTGTTGGACTGATGCAAAACGGGCTTGTGGAGGTTGCTGTACAAAAGGTGCACATGGCTGTTGTGTTGCTGGAGAAACACCCATGATTGGCTGAGCCAAACCAAACCCACTTTGACAAAACAAGTACGGATTAACAAACGACATAGGTACACCATATTGAGATGCATGTGGTGCCTGAGTTTGAAAAGTAGTTTTATGTTGTGTTGATGAGTCACGAGGAACCTGTTTTGAGGCTGAAGATTTGCTATTAGATTGCACACTATTCGATGTTGACCGAAACCGCGAATCATTGGAGCCATGAAGAAACTTGCAACGAGACCCATAGGTGCATGAACCTCGCTGGAAATTGCGGCATAACTCACCCCCTGAAGTAGGCACAGTACCAAGCTTGGTGCTGTTTGTAGTAGAAGCCACGAGCACGGTTGGTGACGACGAAGTAATGTGAGCCGAGGAAAGAGCTTGAGTGATTTGTTCCATATCACTCTCTTCCAAAAGAACCATGGACCTGACTTGATCAAACGTGGGTAAAGTGTCCTTATGTCAAATGATTCGAACAAGTTCAGGAAACTTAGCTCGAAGACCATTAATTGTGTAGGTAACGAGGCTTGAATCTGGCACCTTAGACCCTAGGTTAGCTAAACGATCAGCTTTGGACTTCATATCTTGAAAGTAATCCGTGACTGACAATTTCCCAATCACCATGTTTCGTATCTCATTGTCAAGTTGGATGATACGAGAGTCCTTGTTGTCATGGAATAAGTCACGAAGTTTCTTCCAAACTTCATGTGCCTGTGTGCTATCATCAATCACCAAATCCACTAGTTTAGGAGATATAGTCGAATACAACCATATGACGACGAGGGAGTCGTTTGTATCGTGGAGTGGATCTGGTGGAGCAGTACTTGTAGAAGCAGGCGTGTCAAGGTGATGGTGAACATCATACGTCCTGCAAAAACGTTTGAAAAGATTGCTCCAAGAATTATAATTGAGTTTGTCTAGATCAAGGGGTGTGGGGATACACGCCTTGATGCTAGCGATTGAATAAGCTTTGTCAATCGGTTGTTTGGGTGGGTTTGTGTCTCCCGTCATTATGCTAGGACAAGGAGGTAGCAAAGCAAAGCCAAGAATAAGCAGGCAAGCAAAAAAGAAAGCGGCAGCAGGCTGCTGTACAGAGACGAAAAAAAATAAATTAGGGTTTAATAGGTGGAGGATCTTGAGGCTTTGATACCATATTAGATTTAGGTTTAATCTCCTTAATCCATTAATTATCAAACGTTCGGTATATATATTACATATAACCGACTACAAATATTAACCCATAATGGGCCATAAACAATTAAGCTAAATATAAAGTAATGGGCTAAGGATATTGCTGCTAATAAAACTATGATGGATTCGAAGGGGCGAAGTGATCGGATACAACAAGACCGAAAGGAGTAGGGCGAAGTGATCGGATACCCATGCCACATTTTGCCCAATGACATGCCATAGTGCACCATGGTTGGTGTTATTTATCCCTTGGGCAATTCACGAGCGCCATTTTTTTTTTTTTTTTAATGAGTGAGTGTGGTATTTTTGATGATGTGTTATGAGACCCACATGTGTAACACCTAAAATCTGAAAGCTTGTGAAATGACTAAAATGCCCCTACATATTTAAAATTTAATTAAAAGCTTATAAAACCTCCAAATAAATCCCAAACTTCAAACAATGCACAAGTTATGTATCCAAATAATTTTAACAACTTCATTTAACATTTATACAAGTTGTGAAATTTCCAAAATACCCCTAAAGGGCCGAATGACATAAAATAGATATTAATTTGATTTTAAAATGGTCTAAATCTTTTAAATATGGAAGATAATCACAAATTTTGTTCCTCCATCAATATGGCCGAAACTTTTGGCCCAAGCCCTCCCCTAGGATCAGCATTTATCACTTCAAAAGAGTCAATCCATATTTTCTCCAAAACCCTAATTGTGCCGCCCCTAAAACAAACATACACAAAATTAGTTTGGCCTCCATTCGACCACCCCATCAATCCAAGGCATTTTTCTGTGATCAAACAACATCCAAAGAGCCCTAGAAAAATATCCATTCGAATTGTTGAAGCTTGGTACGATCGTGGCTTTGATTTCTTTTGTCGAACCCTAAAAATAAGGTAAGATCGATTGTGATTTATTCGACCTCTCTAAAATTCGTTTATGATTTTTCTCATAATCCTCATATCATGTATACTCTGGGAAAAATGATAGAAAGGTCGTGGAGAAGCTTTTGGAGTCGTGTGGATTTTTGGTTCGTTTTTGTCCAATCGCATATACAACAATTCGTACAGCCTCTCTACACGTTCAATCCTTGGTTTGGTATTTTTCTCAGGTCCCTTACATCATATAAACATCAAATAAAATGGTTGATTCAATCCATGCATGCTCTACATCATTTTCGTGATTTAAAACCCTAAAAACATGTTTAATTGTGAAATATATGATCCGATCCAGAATAATTATTAATAAAATTATTATAGGCTTATTATGATGTGTTATGATCTGGAAAAATTTTGGAAAGAATTGTCATGGCCTAAATCTTGTATTTCGAAATTATTTTGATTTATTTAATTTTGATTAAAACGTATAAAAGAAAAAGAAAATAAAATTCGTGTGACTTAGGGTTTTGGATCTAGGGTTTTTTTTGTGATATTAAATGACATTTAATGATGAGGTGATGATTAAAAATGAATTAGAGTTGGTTAGGGTTTTTGATCTTGGTATTTTATGTTTATACGATTTGATATAAAGGTTTTGGGTGATTTTTGTAACTTTTAAAAATTAAGGGTTATTTTTAGAACTTATTTTGGGCTGTGTACTATTTGAATAAAATGTAACCTAAGGGTACCATATGTAATTTTTGTATTTTAAAGGGTTAAAATGTATTTTAAACCTAATTGGGGTTTGTTTTGAAAATAATTAAAAGAGAGGGACTAAACATGTAAATTCTGGAAACTTGGGACTGATTTGAGTAATTTAATATATTCAGGGGGTTATGTGTCATTTTGATAACTTAAGGGCATAATATGTAATTATTGATAATTAAAAGTTGAAATTGTAAACGAAAGGGTTAAATATGTAACTTTTATAACTTGAGGGACTTAAGGTGTAAATTATGAAAGTTTGAGTATCCATTCGTATAACATCTTAAAATAAGTGCTCATTATGTAAAATGGATAAGTTAAGGGTTTAATGTGTAACTTTGAATACTAAAGGGTTTAAAGTGTAATTTTGGAAAGTAAAGGGTATAAAATGCAAAGTTATGAAACCCCAAGGACCAAAGGTGTAATTATGTTAAAAGATATCTTATTACCAATAATAATGATTTAACTTTCTAAATATGGAAACTTTCTAAAAGTGCAAACTTACTATTTATGGAAACTTGCTAAAAATGGAAAGTTACTTTAAATGGAAAGACATGAATTTAAGAATGAATTATGATTCCCCCTCTTCTCCTCTAGGTGTGAAGAAGAAAAGATCTTGAGCTATTCCTTATTCTGTGCTTGTTTCTATTTGTGCTTTCGTAATAAGGTACGGATACTCTGCCTTTTCAGTAAAGGCTCCTATATTCTTCTTATGACTTTGAGCTATGATTCAGTTAAGATTCCCCAAGCCATTGCTATGTTTCCTTCTGTTGTGAACTTCCTCTGATTTCTGTTAAACTTTGATTTGTTAGCTTCTGATCTGATTTCGTTGCTATGACTTCTGACCTTTGAATATCCGATATCTCTGGTTCATCTTTTATGATAATTTGATATGAAAACCTTTTGAAAATATAACTTGATGTTATGGAAGGAAACTTTTTTGAAATGACACTCTATGATTTTGAAACGAAACCATTTTAAAGGAAGGATTAATTGGCTTTTATGAAGAATGTTCAAAGAGGGAGATCTTTGAGATGAAATGGGTAAATAACTATTAAAGTTTTAAATCTAATTTTCTCTTAACTCTTTCACATTTTATTTTGAACTTACGAAACTTAATAACGAATCTTTTGAAATGAACCTTTGGGAATGAACCTTGGATATTCTGAACCATTGATATGACTTCTGATATTATGATTTTGAGATGACCTTGAGACATGACTTTGAGATAAACCTTTGCTATATGACCTTTTGTATGACTTTGAGACCTGACTCTTAGTTTGATACCCGAGCCATTTATGTTTCCCTACCTATGGAGGTACCATAGGCATGTCTGTGATGCACCACTGGCATGACTCATGTGTGGGTGAGTGATTTCTCACGCCGTCCCTTTTATGATTATCTGCCGGCTATTATGACTTTGAGTATATGACTTTGAGATTGACTTTGAGTAAGGGGCGTATGGATTGCAATCCTAGATCTGATCTGTTTAGTGGATTTAACTATGACTTTGAGTTGACTTTGAGGTGACTGGTGCTGTGTGCAATACACGCCTTTCACAATTTCTGGGAGCTAGCTACTCCACCCATTTGAATAATGAGGACACCCCTCATATTATCTGATTATCTGAGAGGACTCCCCTCTATATGATTATGAAGAATTATGGTATTGACGGCTTATGATTTTGAGATATATGACTTTGAGTTTCTGGGCTCGTGGTAGATGACTATCCTTTCTTCTTTCTATTCTATTACTCTTTTATCTATTCCTTATTCTATTTCTCCAATGCACTATATGTCAGTTCTGTTTTATTATCATTGCTTTGTATATGTATCTGTTCACTGGGCTTTTTAAGCTCAGCCGCATTTCCTTTTCCTGCGGCAGGTTTTAGTAGGAAGCTGGTTATGAAAAGAGTGTACCCTTGGATTAGAAGACTTGATAGCAAATCTGGACTTGATAACCTGGTAGATCCTAAATCTTATTTGAAACTTTTGTATTACTGTAATTGTATGCTTTATTATGATCTGATGTGAAACCATTGTTGTGATACCTTTACCCTTGTCGGGTTGGGGTGTTACACATGCATCAATAACTGGGATAACGTTTTTAGTTATTATTGTATTATAGGGTGTGTGCTGAAGTGAAAACCCAATAACAGTTATTCGCACTCCCTTGCACCTAACTACCTAGCTCTTTTATAAAAGGTCCATGCAAGTCTACAAGACCATAAATTAATTGCAGGTTTTAAAGGGAGACCTATAGAAATCCATGTGATTATCACACAATGAAGTGGAGACCCAAGACATTTTTGTTCTTTCTACTAACGATTCAATCTCACTTGATTCATTCAAAGTCGATTATCGACACCCTTCCTGGATATTCTGGTCGATTACCATTCACGATGGAAACAGGGTATCTCCGTCTTAGCCTTTTACTTTATTTCTTCGTGTTATTTGATGTTTTCAAATGCTTAAAACCACTTGAAACTATGCAAAGCTATGTGGGAATAGGAGAAAAGGGAGAGACAGAGTTTTTCTACTATTTCGTTGAATCGGAAGGTAATCCAGATGTAGATCCTCTCATATTTTATCTCACTGGTGGTCTTGGCACTTCCGCCGTCTATTCCGTCTTCTATCTAATCAGTATGATTTCTTTTGTGACTTCATATATATATTTTTTGACATATTTTCGTTGAATAAGGTAGCTTCAATAACTAACAATGGAATCACTTTCTAACAAGTAAACTTTAACACACAATATTAGCAATCTAATGAAATACTACAAATTAAGTATAATCTCATACATGCACGACTCAGTTATCATGTGAATCAAAATGATTCTTACATATGCATTACGACTTATAAAACAAATGTCACATGAATTTGGATTACGAACACTAATTTTACCCAATCCTCAGGTGAGGTGCATATGAACTTTGTATAACTGTAATTTGAGAGGTATAGCGAGTTAAGAAAAACTTTTTTTTCAGCTTGCTTTAACTGTTTGTCGCTCTTGTTCTTCGTCAACGCACACAACATTTTACACATTCCACTAGGCATGGAATGAGATTTCCAGTCATTTAACCCAATAAAAACCTAAGCTTTTAGGTTTAGTCCTTTCAATCTTATAATCAGCTCGTAGTTTTAATAACTAGTTGATAATGCGTTGTTGTTGTTTTGCGCCCAGATATCTATAACTGAAATATGGTATGCTACATCCATTTATGTTATTGATTCCCCTCGGTTAAGAGTCCTATTGGTCGCATTTAGAATTTGGGCCTTCTTGCCAGAGGTGTTAAAATTGCTAGGGGTGTTAACAAGTCAAGTTTTTAACTCTGAGCTCGATCTCGTTTAACTCGAGTCGAGCTTCATAATTTTCGAGCTCAAGTCGAGCTCAAACATAGATTAGTGTTTGATTAATTTTGTAGAAATCAAGGGAATACTGTATTAATCAGATTCAATAAACTTTGAAGATTACAAGACATTAAATAGAAAAGACTAATACGAAACCCTAACTATTAAACGGGCTTAAACAAATAGGCCTTATTAACTAACATCCTCCCCCAAACTCACAACGCCATAACGGTGAACATTGGGAGTTTGCTATACACAAAATAAACTAAAACTAAAAAAACAAACGGAAAGTGAATGGTCCCAGAAACTCGGAATATAGCAACCTAATTACGGAGATGAACGAGAGCAGAATATGCAGATAGATGTAGATTCAGATAGATTCAGATTCAGATTCAGATTCAGGCAAAACCAGGCGGAACCAGATGCAGAACTACATGTGTAAGATTCATATTCATATTCAGACAAAACCATGCGGAACCCGATGTAGAACCATGTGTGTAACCAAATGCAGAACCATGTGCAAATTATTGATGCCGAGATGCTACACATAACTACTCAAGACATAGTCGGATTAGTTAATACTATAACATCATCACCACGAAACCAATCACCAAAACCAATACAACGAAACCATATTATTTAACGATACCGATGCTGATACCAATCAACAAGAATACCGACGTCAATACCAATTTTCGATCCAAAACCAATACTAATTCCAATACTAACACAAATGCAAAACCAAACTAACCAACAATAATCTATTACAAACCGATACAAATACCGATCCACAATGTCAAACGAAAATATACTTTCAAACCGTAATCGTTAATAATGATACGGACAGATTGACCCAAAATTCCAAACAAATAAACCAATTAAATCCATACAGATGCTTTCTTTTACGGATTGAGATCCTCTAAAGTTTGTGTCTAATGTTTTGTCATGTTAAACCAATAATGAGATAAAAGAAAATAATATAGTATGTCAATAATCAAGTAAAATATGAGACATATTAATTTACCCACACTCACAAAATATCAACATGAGAAAAACATGAGAGGTTGGAAAATGAGAGGATTCCGATCCTTCTCTTACCAATAAATAAATCAAATTTACAAAAAAAAAAAAATAAATAAAAAAAAAATAAAAAAAAATGGAAACCTAAACCATTGATTTATCATAATAACAAATGGAATACTACCTTACCATCATATGCAATAAATGCATTCAGTAACCAGTGGACCATTAAGCCAATTGATATTAACAAGGGGTGAGTTATCCGAACGGTCACAAAATTTTTAGCCGAACACCCCCCCCCCCCCCACCTTTTTATATATATATATATATATATATATATATATATATATATATATATATATATTTGTTTATATTAAAAAGCTATAAACCTGAAAGTGCGGAACAGAAAATATAAAG
The DNA here is from genome assembly GCA_030686995.1 of Artemisia argyi. Taxonomy (NCBI): domain Eukaryota; kingdom Viridiplantae; phylum Streptophyta; class Magnoliopsida; order Asterales; family Asteraceae; genus Artemisia; species Artemisia argyi. Next base: position 15,103 of record JARVZY010002538.1, read on the forward strand.
TTTAATAAGTCAAACGCTTAAAACTGTCAGAAATACGGAGCAGAAACTGACAAAAAACTGTGTTGTACTGAAAAAAATGGGGGACAAAGAGGAAAAGGACAGGGGGACAGGTGGGGTCACCCCCGTCCGGTCAACACAACCTTATTAACAATCAAAAGCATATTGCATGATTGCGTTTATTATTCTATGTTGCATTACCTTTTTTTGTTTTTTCTTTTTGAGGAATGCTATAGTTACAAAGAAAATTTACACAAAACATCCACAAAGTAATATGTCAAAGAATGATTGGTGTATATTGCGATAGTTTCTCTCTCCTCTTTATGATTAAACCAATCATTCTTTGACAAATCACTTTATAGATGTTTTGTGAAAATTTTCTTTGTAGCTATAGCATTCCTCTTTGTTTATTTTATTTTATTTTTTTTTTTTGTTTTTTTTTAATTCCTCTCTCTCTCTCTCTCTCTCTCTCTCTCTCTCTCTCTCTCAGCAACAGTGGAGGACCAAATTAAAATACGTATTCAGCGATCAAGCTCTTGATACCATGTAAAAATCAAAGAAATACTCTATTAATCAGATTCAATAAACTATGAAAATTACAAGACATTAAATAAAAAAAAACTAATACGAAACCCTAACTATTAAATGTGCCTAAACAACTGGGCCGGGCCAACATGCCTTATTAGCTAACAAATTTAACGAGTCGAGCTTTAAAAAAATAAAATTCGGCTCAACTCGTTTGAAAGCTTGTTTAATTAATCGAGTTGAGCGAGCCGAACAAACTGAACGAGTCAAACAAACTTAACGAGCTAATCGAGCCAATCAATTAATTCAGTAAGAAATCTTTTTACTTAACTTATTTAATACTACTTGAACTCAAAGTATAACTAGAAATCTTTTTACTCAATTTGTATTATACTTGATAAGAGTTTTACCTTTACAATTTATCCAGAACTTGAGTTTTATAGTTTTGTTTCACTCATTTAATGTAGGATATAAACTCTTGTATTTTTTCCTTTTTCCCCTTTTGTAATTAGTTAGTTTCAACCTCACAACAACTGCAATAATGATATGTAATTTTATGCATTGCAAATTATAAACTTTTTTATTCAATAAATTATACATATATACAAATGTTATACCCTTTGATGTCGTATCGCAAAAAAAAGAAAAAAAAAATCAGCATAACCCGCCTGATTATGTGACTAGTTACAAAGAGTTTAGCTTTATTATACAACAAACTTTATTGATTAAATATCTAGCCATTTCCATTTATAAAAAAAAAAACGAAAAGATCTTGAATTTGCTAATAAAATAAGTCGAATATTAAAATATTTTTGACAAACGTATGATTTTATAAAAAATGTTGAAGTTTAATGATGTTTTTTGCAAAATAAAATGAAATTTAAAAACATGCTTTAAACTATCTAACAATTTACAGAAATCACCCTAAACTTTATTTCTAAAAATTATATATAAAACATATAAGTTTAATAAAAAAGATCAAAACACACACCTAAACTATGTAATAAGTTACGAAACCTACCTTAACCTCTTACTTCTTACATTTGTTTTATATAAAAAAATTTATTTATCAAGTATCTAATAAATAGTTTGAAGTTTTCTTATAAAAAGATATAACAATAATAATGTCTTTAAATTCGAATAAAACGAGCTCAATATTGCAATTCTTTTAAACTACGTATGATTTTATAAAAAAAAATATGGAGTTAAATTTTAAATCAACTTCTTATTTTTCTGGTAATAGGTCAAGATTTACCAATTTTGTTACAAAAAAAAAAGGCTTAAATTTCAATCAAAATGAGCCTGGTATTGCGTTGCTTTTGACTTACGAATAATTTTATAAAAAAAATAGTGATTAAAATTTTAAAATTAACTTCTTATTTTTATGATAATATGTAAAATGATTACAAATATTTGAATGATATAAACAATTATAGATAAAGAATATTAATTATATAATACAATTTAATTATATGAAAACACATATAATCAAATTATATAGACATAAGCAATATTTTTGGTACAAAAAAGTAAAGTAATTAAACAATTCAGGTGACCACGCCATCGAAACGCGCAAACATTTATTTTCTCGTTAGTACTAAGTATATACCCACTTCGTATTTAGTTTAGTTTACAATTATTCTTAATAAGCATAAACATTTGAAAGAATATGCAGTCCTTATTTAATCCTTCACCACATTTTGGCAAACCAGCACGTTCAAGTACTAACTCTAGCATTCTAACTCCAACATTTTCATCTTTCATTATTAACTTATTTTATATGTTTTTATGTCGCCACAACACGCTTAGAGAAAAAGCTAGTTAACTAACAACATTGATTGGTGTATAGTCAACGATTCACAATCTAAGGAAAAAAATATATACTTGACTCTACTATTTCGACATACAAAGAGAGACATGCATTTACATAACAAATACATATGCGCTCACAGAACGTGTTCATACGAGCATCAATGCATAAGTATATACAAGGAATGGTAAAGCCTAAAGTTCAAGCTTTTACAAGGATATCATTTTTTTTTTTTTTTTTTGAAATAGGTTATTTTGTACTTTGTTGTTTCGTGTTTATCTATTAATTTATTTATTTATTAAGTAATAATAGCCTAAGGAATAATTTGTGATATTATATTTGAATAATAAAGTTAATCTTGTACTGCATGATACTAAAATACTAGGCATTTTGGTCGGTGTGATGCACAAGTTTTGTTTACTGGAAAAATCATACTTTAATATGTGCAATTAACTCTATTTTTATATGACAAGTTTTTGCGGGTCAAAATATATACAAATGGGTGTAGGTCTAACTTTTGTGGGTTAACCTGACCCGTCCATTTTCTTGTGAATATTGAGACATTGAATTCGTGGCAAAAGTTACTATCAGTTACACGTTTGCTTTGTTTGAATGTAAAAATCATTTATCAACTTATTTTCTTAGATACCGGATATTAATGAGTCCATGTCGAAATAGTTGCATACGGCTTTGGGTTAAGATTTTCAGTTACCCATCGGCTCCTTCAGAGTCTAAAAACACATTTAAAAAAAATCTTAATCTCTAAAACTGAGAAAACTAGTCATATATATAGTTCTTCTTTGCAATAATACTTAAGATTATTGTGAACTTTCCACATATATTTGTCTATTTATTGAATTAAGTATTTTGGGTTATAAATATTTGCATTTATAACTTGGAACTCAAAAATTATATAGAGATATTAGATATAGATAGATGAAGACAAAAAAACCCTCAATGTAATCATTAGCTTCTAAATACTTGTATGTTTATATGGTAGCTTACTTTAGTTTAGTTATAAAATTAAAAAAAAAAAAGTATGTGGATATTTTTTCTTTGCTAGCTAGAAATCCTTAGAAAAAAAATGGAAAAAAAGGGTTTTAAAAGAATATTATAAGAAGAAAAATTAGCATATAGAAAGGACATTACTAGTAGACTTATCTCACATCGCTTAAATAGGGAAACTTTCAAAAGAAAAAAGCTTTATGTAAGCAAAGCTCCCACCCTATTTTGAAAGTTAGTTAAACATTAAATGTTACTACCTCCGTTCCGAAATTATTGTCCACAGACAAAAAACACACAGTTTTAGAAAAACATCATCTTTACAGCTTTCTCTCTCTTACTTTTTGCACAAAGACAGTTTACCCTTAACCAATTAATTTCCAACTTCTTTAAAGTTTGTAATAATAACTACAAATAGGAGTAATATGGTAAACTTGATTATTTATAGTCCCTATCTATTTATGGAAGTGGACAATTAATTTGGGACAACCGAAAAAGGAAAGATGGACAATAAATATGGGACGGAGGTAGTATTAAATATTGATGTTATTATACATTGATTGTATATTAGCAAACAAGCTTTGCGGAGCTTATGTAAAAGAAAGACCTTGTGTTTGAGCTTACAAGCTAGAAACTTGAGCTTGAGTAGTTAAAAAATACTTTAAATAACTAAACGAGCTTCGAGCTCGAGCTCAAACAATAAATAGTTATTCGAGCTCGAGTTCGAGCAAGATTTGAAAAACTTATTTGAGCTCGAGCCGAATATTAGTTAATCTAGCAGAGCTCGAATATCGTGAAACTCGACTCATCTCGTATCGTCAACACCCCTACAGAGTTCTTGCCATGATTTAAATTGATTTTTTGAATGGCCATTGCACTTTAGCTTCCATTTTATCTCCTTTACGGTATATAGTATGACAAACAACCCAGGGATTTTATTTCACTGATCTGGTGTAGGTCCACTTAAGTTTAACTTTGGAAATGCTTTTGAAGACACCACATTAGAACTGAATCCAAACTCATGGACCAAGGTTTCTCATATTCATTCTATAAATAATTATAATACTTGTATACTAAAAATCATGACACAGTAATAGAAATGATAACAAGTTATACATTTATGTAGATGGCTAGTATTATTTTCATTGATATGCCTGTTGGCGCTGGATTTTCATATGCTACAACGAAAGAAGCATCCGTTAGCAGCGACAGCGTCGTGGTCAAGCAGGCAAACGAATTTCTTATAAAGGTATATTTTTTTCATCTTTTCTTCCATAATTAATATTTGTAGAACATGATGCTTTTTATTTTCATACTTGTTGTTGTACTATATATCAGTTTCTTATCAATCATCCGAAGTTTTTGGAAAATCCCTTATACATAGCGGGCATTTCTTACATGGGAATTGTCATACCTGTCATCACTTTAGAGCTTTACAACGGTACTTGATTCTTATAATTTCTGTATTAGTTTCTTTATTTATTTTTCCTGGGAAAAACAGTGTGATCTTCGAACGTTCTTTTTTGTAGCTAATGGATGCGGTGATCTACCAGTATTGAATATTCAAGTAAATGACCAAACCATGTGAACACTAAACCTCATCTTTACAAATAAAATTACATAGAAGGCTAATATTGTTTCATTAATTGTGATGTAGGGTTACATTCTTTGCAGCCCTCTAACAGATAAATTCATGGACTTCAATTCTAGAATTGAATTTGCTCATCGTATGGCACTTGTATCTGATGAAATTTATGAAGTAAGTTTTGTCTTCTTAAAAAATATACCAGTATATATGTGTCATGCTTATAAAGTTATGTATTATGAAGTCAGTCATAGACAATTGCGCTGGTGATTATTTGAACACGTACGCAGCTAGTTCATTATGCTTAAAAGGTCTTCAAAGATACGAGGAGGTGAGTTGATTGCATCGATTGGTAAAATAAAATTTGTCCATAAAATATGTGATTGTAGATTGTATGATGTTTTGGTTACAGTGCACACGTAGAATAGAAATCAGAAATATCTTGGACCCACTTTGCGATGAGAAATATATGAAGCCGTTTTGCCAAGTAACTTCTTTTACCTCCATGGTCGATCTCTTGTAATTATCAAGAATCATGAAGCATGTGGTTCTACGTACTGATGAAAATTTGGTGTCTTTTTGCTCTTTTAGGATTACTATAATGATTTTATTGAGTATTGGGCAAACGATAAGGCTGTGCAACAAGCTCTTAATGTTCGCACGGTAAGTTTTACTTTTTTTTTAATGGCGAATTTTATAAAAAAGATAAAAAACTAGTAAGAAGATAGATACAAAGAACCTAACTGTTAGGATTTATACAAGCAATTATAGGATCTTTAATCCAATTATTCCAGTTAATAGACAATTTTGTGCATCTACCACCAATCCAATTGTAGGATAATTGTTGGATCTCTTTGAAAACTTCAATGCTAGATTGAGACTTCTCCATGAACACCTTGCGATTTCGACTATACCACATTATTCAAAGAGATGAGAACAAGACGGCTTCAAAACCTTAATTGAATAGGGTTGAACATAGCGTTTTTCCTTTGGCTTAAATTCCTAACGAAATCAATAATGTTTAACAAGGAACAACCGCGAGAATGTTGAGGCAAACAAAATCCCAACCATTGAAAAACATAACTCCATATTGTGTTTGACCGGTTGCAAGAGACCATCATCAAATGCTCTATAGTTTTACTGAAATACATAATCCTTGAAAAAGGTGCAAATTTAAGAGTACCGTTTAATTTTCTTTTTAAAAAAATATATGTTCAGGGAACAATTGGAAAATGGGAATTGATCAACGCAACACTGCATTACCTTGAAGGAAAAAATGACACATCTTGCTATTCTTATGATATATTCAGTAGCTTTGCCTACCATAAGGAACTTGTTAGCAAAAATTGCCACGCTTTGATCTTTAAGTGAGTATAACAATATCTTTCATTATTTACTTGGAGTTGATAGCTCCTGGGAACCTTTCTATGTGGATAATCAAGTTGGAGGGTAATTACACACTCCTTTTATGAGTTCCAAAAAAAAAAAAAAAAAAAAAAAAAAGACTCATGACGGAAAAATGCACTAGAAAATACGTATATACAGAGGCTTTAATTGTATCTTCACTAATTTCATGATTTATCTTGCAGATATGAAATGACATACGCACAAAAGAGTTTCTCCTTGACATATGCTACTGTCAAAGTAAGATATGCCACTCTTGCCATTGACGTACTTGTATGTATAATGTACAGTATTAAACTACTAGTAGTCATAGACTGTAAGAATTCAATCGTATGTTTCATTCATAACACCCAGGTTCTTTATATACAGAGTGGATACATATCAATCCTAACAAACTAGGAGAGATTGACGGGACTGTGATACACTTTCCAAAGATACATGGTTTACATAATATGCTAATAATATACATTATATGCTAATAGACCCCCGCAGTCGAAGCGGGAGGAGGACGAACGCTGAGACTGTCTCGAAAGTCATCAAACAAGATACGAGGAAGGCCTTTGGTAAAGATATCGGCAATTTGATAACGAGATGGAACATGTAAAACTCGAACTTCACCACGTGCTACCTTTTCGCGCACAAAATGAATGTCCATCTCGATATGCTTGGTACGTTGATGTTGTACCGGGTTTCCAGAGTGGAAAATAGCACTAACATTATCACAATACACGAGAGTTGCTTTCTGAATAGGGCATCGAAGTTCAAGAAGAAGGTTGCGAAGCCAACATGATTCAGAAACTACATTCGCAACACCTCGATATTCTGCTTCAGCACTTGAGCGGGAAAGTGTGGGTTGGCGTTTAGACGACCAAGAGATTAAGTTATCACCAAGATAAACACAATACCCAGAGGTAGAACGTCTAGTGTCCGGACATCCACCCCAATCAGCATCGGTGTAAGAAACCAATGTAGAGACCCGAGATTTATAAAGATGTAAGCCATAGTGTAAAGTACCTTGAATGTAGCGCAAGATGCGCTTGAGAGCTGTCATATGTTCCTCACGAGGATCATGCATATGAAGACATATCTGCTGAACCAAATAAGAGATATCGGGACGAGTGAATGTAAGGTATTGCAAGGCTCCCGCAAGGTTTCGATAATGTGTTGGATCTGAATAAGGTTCACCAGAAGTAGCACTTAGTTTAGCCTTAGTATCAACAGGTGTAGGAGATGGCTTACAAGAAGACATGCCTGCTCGCTCAATAATATCTTGAGCATATTCAGATTGACAAAGAAATAGACCCTGTTGGTGACGGGTGACTGCAATTCCCAAAAAATAGTTCAATGGCCTGAGATCCTTCATTGCAAATTCTTTAGCCAAAAGACCAATAATGGAGTGGCGAAGTGTATCTGATGATGTGGTGAGGATTATGTCATCAACATATAATAGGAGATAAGCTAAGTCTGTGCCATTATTGTAGACAAACAAAGAATGATCAGATTGACTATGTATAAAACCAATTGTAGAAACAAAATCCGCAAAACGTTGATACCAAGCACGTGGTGCTTGCTTGAGGCCATATAGAGACTTTTTTAGCAAGCAAACATAATCAGGATGCTTAGCATCACGAAACCCCATTGGCTGATACATGTATACTGTTTCATTGAGAGTGCCATGCAAAAATGCATTTTTAACATCCAACTGATGAATGGACCATGATTTTGAAATAGCCAAAGTAAGAACAGTACGGATGGTGGCTGGTTTGACTACTGGACTAAAAGTTTCATCGCAATCCACTCCAACCTGTTGAGACCTGCCATCACCAACTAAATGAGCCTTATATCGCTCAAAAGAACCATCAGATCTCAGTTTATGCCTAAAAATCCACATAGACCGAATAACATGCATATCAAGGGTGCGGGGTACAAGCTCCCATGTCTCATTTTCAATAAGAGCATTATACTCATCAAGCATGGCACTTTTCCAATATGGGTTGGATAAAGCATCTTTCGGGTTACGGGGAATGGGACACGGAGATGTAGTGACTGAAAGATTGAATGGATCTTTTGGTTTAGAGATGCCCGACATACTTCAAGTATGCATGGTACGTAAAGGAGTGGCTGGTGGTATGTTTGTAGATGGAGGCCGAGAGGTTGATGGGGCACGACGGGTAGCTCGTATATTGGGCTGTAGTGGTGAGGTTAATAGGGAGGATTGAGATGTTGGTCGACTAGGAGAAATTTGGATATTGATTAGACTAGGTGGGCGAGGCAGATTGTTATTTGGTTGACTGGTTGTGGCTTGAGCAATAGGAGGGGGACTTCCTATTGGGGCTGTTGTGACAGAAGGTTCAAGGTGGGCTAATGTGGTGTTGGGATCAGCTTGAGCTGAGACCTGGTGTGTCCCATCAGAGGAATTTGACCCAATAGTGGTTGTGTGGTTTGCTGGAACAGAATTAGAAGAAAAAAATGGTACTATTAACGGGTGAATGCCATCATTAAGAAATGAGTAATTAGAAGGAGTAGGATTATGGATTTTGGCAAACGGAAATACTGTCTCATCAAAACTTACGTGACGTGAGAGAATGATTTTGTGAGTAGCTAATTCATAGCATTTGTAACCTCTATGATTTGAAGGATATCCCAAGAAAACACATGGTGTAGAGCGTGGTTGTAATTTGTTAATGGTTGTGGAAGGAAAAAGAGGGTAACACAAACAACCAAAGACTCGAAGGTGATCATAGGATGGGGTGCGATTATAAAGTATGTCTGTTGGGGTTTTGTGATTCAGAAGTTTACTAGGTAGGATGTTTAGTAAGTATGTGGCCATGTGAAGTGCATGATGCCAGAAGTGTGGTGGCATGGAGGAGTGAGATAAGAGAGTTCGAATGATGTTATTTATTGCTCGTATTTTACGTTCGGCTTTTCCATTTTGTGAGGATGTGTGTGGATAAGAGAATCGAAAAACCATTCCATTGTCATTACAGAATTGCTGAAAATATGAGTTATTATATTCTCTACCATTATCACATTGAAAGGTTTTAATACTCATATTAAATTGTGTACGAATAAGGTTGAAGAGGGAAATGAAGGTGGGATAAACTTGTGATTTATTTCCAAGAGGAAAAGTCCATAGAAAGTTAGAATAATCATCGATAAATAAGATGTAATATTTGTGACCACTCAAACTCAACACCGGTGATGTCCACAAATCACTATGAATTATATCAAATGGTAACAACGTTGAAGATGATGAATCATAAAAAGGTAATTTAATATGCTTGCCAAAAACACAAGATTGACAAAGAGAAGAAATCCTAGACGAATTACATTGAATGTAATTTTTATTTTTAAGCGAGCGTAAAATATTAGCGCCCGGATGACCTAAGCGATGATGCCATAGATCTTGAGAAATTGCAGTAAAAGTAGAAGGTGTGGTGATTTGCTGGAGAGCAGATTTGGTGATCGGGTAAAGATCCCCGACGCTATTACATCGCATGATTGGCATCCCCGTCTGAAAATTGTAAATAGAAAAACCAAAAGGATCAAAAGCAATAGTAAGATTATTATCCGTTGAAAGACGCCGAACAGATATTAAATTTTTGATAAGATGAGGTGCAACAAGGACATTTTTTTAGGTAAAGGGAATGAGGAGGTGAAAGATGCGTATGTCCATAACCATGAATTGGAATAGTATTGCCATTGCCAACAATTATATGTTTTGGAATGCTCAAATTGAAATAAGACGAGAGATTACCTTGAGATGTCGTCATGTGAGAGGTAGCACCTCTATCCATATACCACTGATCATCGGGTGGATTTAGACTCATGGTATGCATGGCTTGATCAAGGTCTGTTGGAACATTAGCAACAGTAGAAGCAGCATAGGCTTGGGTTGGGCGTGGGCCAAGTAAACCTGGTGCTCCAGATGGGGTGTTAGGCCGAGTCCATGGCATAGTTGGGTAGGACGGTGGTGGAGTGGCCCATTGAACCGGTGACCAGGCCCAAGGAGCAAAGGGACCCCAACCTTGGAACTGTTGGTAGTTATTGTTGTTGTTGTTTGATCGACCGCGACCTCGACCTCCATTACGACCACCACCACGATTATTGTTGTTTCTGCCACGACCACGGTTCGAGTTGAAGTTGCGTTGTGGAGCCTGAGATTGAGGATTAGTACCAGAAGATGAGTTGTGATGGGTTTTGGGGGTGGTCGAAGATTCCACGAGAGCGGGTACCATTGGTGGTGGCTGTGTTTGTTACTTGTTTGCTTTTACGGGTTTCCTCAAGAATCAACCTGGAACGTGCTTCATAAAACAGTATCACTTTGCTGAATGTAACTTGCAACGCTATCATAGCTTTCGTTAAGACTGGCTATGAGTTGCAAAACAAGACGATGGTTGGAGACGGGGGCTCCAACATTTGCAAGTTGATCTGCAAGCATCTTAAGCTCTTGACAATAGGTAGAAACAGAAGAGAAGTTGTCAAGGCGGGTGTTGGTGAATTCATGTTCCAAGTAAACGGCACGAGAGTTCTGATTGTCTTGAAAAATATTCTTCAAGGCAGCCCATGCCTTGGCAGCGGTAGTATCAGGTTCCAGTATGGTGTGCAAGAGGTCATTAGATATGGTACCATATATCCATTGAAGGACGATGGCATCCAAGGTGGACCAAGTTTCGGGGTCAACATCAGGTTTTGGTGAAGTGACCTTGTCCTTGTCTTTTTCTGTGGAAGAGGAGGGAGATGATGGTGGTGGGGGAATGATGTGATCAATCACCTTGTATGCTCGACAATGAATTTTGAACAATTCTGCCCAGGAAGCATATTGTCCATTTTCCATCTCAAGTTGGATGGGGATGGGGTTCTTGATGTTGGTAACAGAGAGTGCGGGGTGGAACTTGGAGTCTGCCATGAGAGAAAAAAATTGAGAAAAGAGGAGGCGATTTAGGGTTTGGTATGAGGAAGGCCTGATACCATGTAGACAATGCTTTCATATAGTAGTATATAACTATTATGCATGGTCTCCTGAATGCTTGATTTCTATCTTCCAAATATTGTAGGATTGCATTTTATTATGAACCATGATAAATGAACTAACTTAAGTCATTCCGTAGGGCGCAGGCCATTCGGTAGCACTGTACAAGCCGAAAGAAGCTATGGTTCTAGTAGAGAAGTGGCTTAGTCACAAGAAAGATATATTCAAGCCTCATCAGCTAAATTCTGGACATAGTTATATGTAGACCAAATACTGGGTGGTCTTCTTGGATAGGACCCAAATTGTTGCATCTTGGGTATGCGCTACATGTCTTTTGCTTCTTTGTTGTCGTAGGAAACTTTTTTTTGGCTCCAAGCTCGTGGCTCCTTGGTTATACCTTCATGCATTGAGCTTTGTTTGACGAACTCTTGTTGCCATTCCAAAAAAGAGAAAAAGTTTCATTTAATTTGTATATCTATTTTCTTTATAAACGGCCAAAGCCTCATTTAGATCTTTATTTATCACACTAAGCACTCTTCATAAATTTAAGCGGAATGTAAATCCACGGATTGTAGTTATTGCAACACCAAATTAGCAAGAAATAACTTAAAAAACCTATAAAGCTAAACCAAATTGATCTTGAAGAGATGATACTCTATCAAAAAATTCCACGAATTTCAGGCTCTTGCAGTAAGTAGACATTATTTGAAAAATAATCATACACTAAAATATGAGCTTAATAATGCAGGGGGATTATGCTTATTCGAAGGGAAATGGTGAGAAAAAAATAATGATAATAAAGTGAGAAGAATAAGAAAAAATTTTAGCCACACATTTCAAATAAGAGAGAAATTTTCAAGGAGAAATACATATATTTTTATAGGTGCATCTGAAATGTTTTTTTTTTTTTTTTTTTTTTTTTTTTTGATCTAAACTGTGATTAAATATTGCAAAGAAGAAAACTGTTAAAAGTTCTCATATCCAATGTTAAAAGCATCACAAGTTTTCAGATATTGAAATTATAAATATACAATCTAAATACAAGCCCTAATTCTGCATTTTATCCGATCTTCTCAACACACAAAAACCAGAGAACGTTTAGGGCTTCAAAGAGGACGATATTCAGCAGCATACAAGTTATTTCCAAGGGGGAGAATTCACACCATTCACTACATAAATTTTAGTATTTCATATTATAATCGTGTATTTGATTCAATGTTTTTCATTATAATATTAAACGTTGAATTTTCTGCATTAATTAATATGATTGGCTAAACACCTTTGGTGTTAGTTTAGTTATTAAATTGTTATTGCTATGAGTTAGTTTCCTCATTTTCATATCGTTTTATGTGTATGCTTTCTTTGCTTATTTGCGAACTTGTTTTGTTGGTTTTAATGTTTGTTAGTATCTAGGAAACTAAGAGAATTGACCATCGGACCCTAGTGAAATAGGTTGCGAATAGTGGTAAGAATTGACCATAGGACTACCACTATCTTGCGTGCGAATTGACCATAGGATCACCTACCAAACGGAGATGCGTAAGAAGTTAGGGAGAACCTAAGTTTCGAGAGGCCGAGTTTCACAGAATAAGTCTTAGATTGTAGCGGTCCTTAATGACTCTTCCATAGGTTAAACCCACGAACTCTTGTAACCATATGGTTACGGAATAGGAATCTATGGAAAATAGGCTAGAAAAATTTACCTGATGAGTCTAGTAACTTTAACCCCCATGTGGAGCGATAGAAAACATTAATTAGAAAACGTAATCATGGCATAACATGATTAGTAATTAGGCTAGCACATTTCTCCCTACTAACGATCTCTCACTTTTATTTGCTTTCGTTTTATTTTCATTTCATTAGTTTAAACATAAATCTATTCAAAAACCCCTTTAAAACCAGTGACATTAGAACTTAGATTAAATCCGCACTTATAGCTCTTGGGACGACCTCGGCTTTACCGATTACTACACTACACACAACCGGGTACACTGTTCGTTAGTGCATTAGGTAGACCTTAGGTAAACGAGACTTTATAAATACTAAAACCTAGTCAGAAATCCTGCAAATTTCAAAATCTTATTAAACCAACTGGGCTAGCTCAGTTGGTCACCAAGGGTGACCTTGAAGAGGTTGTTACCACATGCAAGAGCTCTTAGGTTCGAGTCTCTCCATGGGGATTTTCCTTCAAGGTGAAATCTTTGGGGTTTTGCCCTATAGATGCGTCGATTTGAGGCTGGCAGGGAATACCTTCTGGGTATGTACTATGGAATCGAATCACTAATTATTATTCGAGGTTGGCAGGGACTACGTACCTTCTAAGTAGTACGGTAGAATCGAATAACTAACTTAGTATTGGACCAACTCACCGTTAAAAAAAATTGCAAAATCTTATAAGATTTCTGTCATCCAGTAATGCATTTGTCATTAACCCTGACATGGGTTTTTTTAATAATAAATTCTATACTTTTGTAAATACGTTTTAATGTAAACTATTTAAGTTATCAAAGTTGGGTACCCGCGCGTTGGACGACGGTTACCCGTATAATTAAATATTTCGGCGAGCAAATACATTTATGTTACATGTTTTTTTTATGAGAATAAACTTATTGATTACGTTTAAAATTATTCATGGTGATGAATGATGTGTTGATTATGAAGCAAGCTTTACAACCCCTAAGCATTGTACCTAACTATTATAGTATAATATAGGCAAGATGGAAAGATTTATCGTTCTCTAGGAACATAATGAGGTAAGCTCGTAAAATATGACGAAATGATCTAAGGGATGGAAGAATATTAGTTTTGGTCTTTTTATAAAATTTTACTTAAAAGCAGTTGGGAGAGTAGATTTTAGGACTAATTTTGACCTAAAAAGAAAATTAAATTAAATTGCAAGAAAAGTAAAGTGGTGGTGCAAACAAATATTTTGGATACATATTTATCTCTGACTATACCTATTAAATTGTCACACATTTGCAATGACAGCCTATATATGTGACCAACCATATGGTGGCGATGTGTATTATACAATAACTATCAAGAATACAATAAATATTCGATCTTATATTCACCTAGCAAATCAACCTAACTTTACAGCCACGATGGTTGCAAATACAATAGGATGCTAGGTTTTATGTGGATCTTAGCTCAATGTTTAATTAGTTACCTTTGATTAACGTTCTAGCAAGGCTGTTGGTGATTTTCATTTTTTGTTATTATTATTTTTTTTTTATATATAGAAAAGCAACATTTTATATAAAACTAAACGAGGACAAAATTACACAAGGCAAAATAAAGACAAAACAAAACTAACATGGAAATACCTTCCACTGACCTAACCAAAACAATACTGACACCTGAATCTTAGGTACAAAACAAACTTCTAACCTATCAATGTCATTAGTCGAACAGGCTCACATGAGAATAAAAACACGTATGGGACCTGGGCCATCAATGAACACTGACAACCTAGGACCAAAACATTCAACAATGAAAAACTACTGACACAGTTGATTATGCATACGAATTTGGACCACTTGCAGATAACCACCATTGCAGGCGGTAGCTGAACTAGTTGTAAAAATAAATGATGAATATCCACTTAAGATGTGGTATATTTTGTTTTCAATAGAGAGGAAAAGGCGGAGATGTTTCCAATGTTGATTAGGGCTATATTGAGATATTTGAATGTAGAATGAGAAATCATTTTGTTAAATTTTGGAAAATGAAAATTTCACTTTTTTTTGAGAATTCTGAAAAAAAAAGTGTGACTAAACAGGAAATGAAAAAATGAGATGTTTTTCACCAACTAAACACACCCTTAAGGATTGATTAAACCCAATCATGGTTAACCACTGATCATAGTCATCTTCATTGTTTGATACTGTTACAAGTCTGGACAAACAATCTGTGATCATTCCTTTCAGCTTTGGCTATACTTTCGTTGCTTACAGCTGCTACATCTGGTTTCTACATTTTATTTCACAACTACTACATACATTTCATTTCACGACCATTCGTTCCTTGCCTTTGACAACGTGTTAGCCGCAAACCTTTGATACACTCTTTCACTTTTCGTTCCCTCTGCTACAATTGGAAAGAAATAATCTAAAGTTAACTCTCACGTGTTTTAAAAGAGACTTTTGAAGGTATTAATATCGAAGTTTAAATAGAAAGCCAAATTAATGACTCTTAAGAGCAATGCTATTGCTTCCTAAATTTTGTTCATAGTTGGACAAGCAAAAGTATTAAGTGTCACTACAAAATTAATGATATTTACTCACTAAAGGCAAGTGGGAGCAAAAGTTATAAAATAGTCACTAAAAGTTAATTTATCAACTCTCACTAAAAAAAGGTAAGTAACAAAAAGATCACTAAAAGTCTACTGTTACTAAAGTTTTAGTGAACAAAAGTTCAAAAGATGTAGTGACTAAATCTTTTAGTCACTAAAGGTCAAAAAGGTTTTCTACAAAATCCCCATAATGACAGTACCAAACTAGACTTTTTAGTCTGCAAAAGCTTACTAGTATCATGTAAAAATCAGTTCCATATCACTCAAAATTCATTTACATTTTTTTTTCATTTGAGCTGTAAAATTATCAAAACAACTAAACATTACACAAATACAAACAAAAAGAAACTAGCAAATAAAGTATTTATGTATTTCGTCTCTTATTTCTTGCGGATATTCTTGTAAAGCTGATGCATCTATTTGACTCAAAGAAGATGGCATCACACCACCATCACCAACGTTTGTGAAGTTGAAGCAGTAGCAACATTATTTGATATTACTGGTTCAATTGAAACATAGCGTAATTCATTTAACAAACAAAAAAATCTTTTTGCCTTTAAACAATACTAGACGTATACTCGCACAAATCAAATGTGTATATCGACAAATAATTATACTTACGAAATCGTGATTTTGGTTGACCTTTGATGAAAAGCGTGTGTTTCCTGAAGGGGTAAAGCTAAAGATTCGCAACATATTTTTCAAATAAACACAACTACGCAACGTACTTTGTAAACTGTCAAAGATACGAAACATATTTTTTCCCATTCCTATTCCTATAAACGACAAAAAAGATAATACGCTAAAGTAAATCTGTAGATGAAGCTGTCAGAATATCAGTCATCACCCAAACCAACATCAAACTTTGTATGCAGAGAAGAGATAATACACTGAAGTACATTTGTAGATGAAGCTGTCAGTACAATATCATCAACGTATATAAATAAATATGCAACCTCAGAACCATGCTGATATATAAACAATGACGAGTCACATCTACTCAAAGAAAACCCAACTCGTAGTGAATTACCTGCAAACCGTTGAAACCAAGCACAAGGTTCATGTTTCAAACCATATAAAGACCGTTGTAATCGACAAACATGATGTGGAAATCTAGGATCCACAAAACCGGGTGGCTGGTACATATAAAGAGTCTCATAAACAACCACCTAAATAGAACAACAATAGCATTGGGTGGTTTCGGAACAAGAATCCAAGTACTATTTCTAATTAACGCATTATATTCATCGTGCATAGCATCTCGCCAATTAGAATCATACAAAGCAGCATCAAGAGATTTAGGGAGATGAGAATCTAAATTGAATGTCGTGTTAAGCAAATAATTAAAGGAGGTTGGTGTTATCAAACTCACCACCATGATCATACTAAAAAGCCGTAATATCACATTTGAAATGATTATTTACATAAGAGCGAAAATGCAAGAATTTTTGAAATACTTCGAATTTGGTACGTAAAGGATAAATCCACACAAAATGAGAATAATGATCAAGAAATAACATATAATATTTGAAGCCACCAGAACTAACAATAGGAGAAGTCCAAATATCAGAACGAACAATCTCAAAACAGTGAGTAACAACTGAATTTGAACTAGAAAATGGAAGTATCACATGTTTGCCAAGCTGGTAAGCGTTACAAATATGAGGGGACTTCTCTTTATTACAAGAAATAGACAAACGAGAAACAAGAGAATGTAACACTTATTCCCTGGGATGCCTGAGGCGTCGGTCTTACATAGAAGGACTAATAGAAAACAAAGCATAAAGAATAGGAGAAGGTTGGGTGACTGGGTAGAGATCTCCTGAACTATCACATTTGAGAAGGATATGAAGAGTCAAGAAATCCTTCATAGAGAAACCAAATGCATCAAATTCAACAGTACAATTATTATCCCTAGTAAATTGACGAACATAAATAAGATTTTTGATGATATTAGGGGTGACTAGAACATTATGTAAGTATAAAGGACGATTGATGGTAAGTAAGATGCTATGGCCAATGTTGGTAATAGGTATGGATTTACCATCACCATTCACCAACACAACTATTCGTGAATGCGCACTTTTTTTCCTGTTATAACCTACTAGAAGATAGAGGGAGAGGAAAAGAGAACAGGAGGTATGAAGGAAAATTAGAAGGTGATCGATTTTGCTCTTGATACCATAATAATCAAGCAAGATTACACATTGAATATGGTATCAAACTAGTAATAATTCTCTCATATCTTTTCTTAAAAATCCGGTTCTCCCTCCCCCTTTCCTCCAAAACAGCCGCCCCTAACTAAACTCTAAATGTCGACAACCATGGACGGTGATGACACCCCTCCACCACAATCCGCTGATAAACTCATCCCGTTTAGCATCACAAATAAAGTACATGTTAAACTCAATCTTGAAAAACATAACTACACCTCTTGGAGTTCCTTCTTTAAAATCCATCTCGAAAGTCTAGGTCACAAAACACACATAGAACAAGCGGCCTCGTCTAGTGAACCCAATCCGGAATGGTCCAAACTTGATGAACTTATAAAGATGTGGATCATCGGTTCTCTATGTGACTCTTTACAAGAAGAAGTAGTCTCCACATTGGGCAATGCCAAGTATTTATGAGACCATCTTGAAAAGCTCTTCCACGACAACAAGGATGTTTGGGCTATTAAACTCGATATGAATTTTGTTCCATTAAGATTGGGAACATGCCTATCAATGATTATTGCGCTAAAATCAAGTCCATGGCGGATAGACTCAAGAATCTAGGCTCCTTGGTAAGTGAAAAGAATTTGGTAATTTATGCAGTTAATGGTCTCGACTCTAGGTTTGACACCATCATTAAAATCATACGACACCGTGAACCCTTACCCACTTTTGAAACCGCTTGGAACATGTTGTTGCTTAAGGAATCCACTTTGAATAAAGCTGCCCCCAACCCACTATTTTTGATAGCTCTAGCTCGTCCCCTATTGCATTTTTGGCCACGAGAAAGGAAAACAAATGTACCTCTTTTAATACTCCTAATACGTCCCAAACCCTACCATAACTTTGCAACCATTTTAATAAGGGCACATGTAAGTTTGGTGATCGTTGCAAGTATATACACGATCACAGGAATCGGCCGGGTCTCAATTCTAGGAGCAGTGGGGGATCTGAAAGAAGTTGTACATCTAGAACTGGAACACAAGTGTATAAGCATGCAAACTAGGCCTCACCTAGGTTTTATTACTCACGCCTGGCCCAATAGACTAATACACCACGCCTAGTCCAACCACTTGTGCTACACCAAACGCAATTCCTTGCACCATCCCAACAACCATTCGTAGCCCGACAGGCCCTACAACAGGCCCGCTACATGACTCCCTATCAACAACTGCACCCCGATCAAGGCTTGCTCGGACCTGCTCCTGCACTCTACCCATCTCAAACTACCTTTTTTTCCTAGTGCTTTTAGCACTATGATATTGCAAGACCCGAATTGGAATATGGACATAGGTGCCTTTTACCATTTAAATTCTAGTGCAAGTAATTTAAGTACCATTTCTAATAAATGTTTATTCCCATCTGCACATGTTGGTGACGGTAATTCTATTCCCGTTACTAACACCAGACATAGCATTATTCCATCTTTTCATCAACCTCTTCACCTGCATAGTGTACTTGTAACTCCCAATATAATTAAAAATCTCATGTCTATCCGCCAGTTTACTAGAGATAATAATTGCACTATCGAATTTGACGCTTTTGGTTTTTATGTGAAGAACTTCTTGACTCGCCATATCCTCTTTTGATGTGACAGCTCAAGTGATCTATATCAAGTTACCAAGCCGTCAACTATCCCTACTGCTTTTCAATCCACAAGTTTATCCACGTGGCACCAACGCCTCGGTCATCCCGGTGACGAAGTGCTATGCTCCATTGTTTCTCGTTAATTGACTTCATGTAATAAAGAAAAGTCTACACATATTTGTCATACGTGTCAGCTTGGTAAACATGTGAAGCTTCCTTTTCATACTTCAGATTCTATTGTTTAACATTGTTTTGATATTATTTATTCTGATTTATGGACCTCTCTGGTTGTTACTTCTAGTGGTTTCAAATATTATGTATTGTTTCTTGATCACTTTTCTCAATACGTATGGATCAATCCTCTTTGTTATAAATTTGATATGTTTGATAAATTTTTGCATTAATTAGTAATTATGATAAAAATCAATTTAAATGCAGAATAAAAAGTTTCCAATGTGATCATGGTGGTAAGTTCAATAACAACTGACTAATTATTCTTTTTTCTAACCATGCATCTGGCTTAGATTTTCTTGCCTAAAAACCTCCCAACAAAATAACAAGGCAGAACTAATGATAAGAACAATTGTCACACCCCCGCCGATGGCGGAAATGCGAGGTGTGTTGCAATTAATACACATCGCAAAAGAGATATAGTACAATACCATAATTAACATTAAAGAAAATAGTACATTATTGCAATATTGTTTTAGCCGACATCGACAATTGAAACATTAAGTTTTATTTCCAAAAGATAGCATTTTATTACATAATGACCAAACATGACACATGAAGACTTCTTTATGCAAACGTCTTCATGAAATATGCTTATTTGTGATCACTTGAAATGCATGAGAAAAACGGGTCAACTATGAAAATAGTTGATGAGTACACAGGTTTTATATAATGCGAAAATATTTTTAAAGAAAGTTCATATGGCAAATATTCTGTCAACTTATCTTGTTACAAATCTCGCCCATACAAGAATTGTAACATATAGAGTTACTACACCCCTTGGATTGGATTGACAACCAATGATAGTACATATTCTTCTGTCAAATCTATATTATGACCATGCCCATCCGCTACCTGGTACATGAATTGTGCCATCCTCCCAAAGTTTGCTGCACACTCACCGAACTCTTTCAAGTATGTAGTTTTAAGCCCTGCTCGTTCTCTGTTTAGTTTCTGCCATACCTTAATTATTAAATCTTACATACGCTCTAGCTTCATCTTCAGTTGCACCAGTCTCATGCATGTAACATTGGATTGATTTTGGAGTATCTCCTCTTGTCATTTCCTCCTTAAAAAAATCACGTAATACTTAAGTTCAATTATTTATTTTTATTATCCCATACCTTTTCATAGATATGAAATATGATATAGTAGCAAAAATACTAAATATGCTATGCTCGTAAGCACAAACAACAATAAAAGGGAAATAGTAATTGTTGCCGAGGATGTTCCTAAGTCATCAGCAAGTCGCAAGATTATGGCTGAATAATGGATCAAATTCTTAATTTTATCCATGCTTTGTATGACTTCTTCCGTTGAACAAACATTCATTACAAAACTTATATGCGTGAGCATTAAAGGTACCGATATAGATACTTCAGCAATGTCTAAGTACTCCTTGAATGTTGGCATATATTTAGTATGGTACCACCTTGCTTCTACTAGGTATGCCTTACATAAATCTTCCCACTGCAATATAACCAATTAAGAAATATAAAGTAGCATATGGGAATCGAATGTTAATTTCAATAAGGGATAATTACCAAAATAGATCGTTGACTTTTTGACTAGTCACTTTGTAGACTTTCAAATTTCACTTTCCAAAATTAGATCAGGGCAACTTAAAAAATGAGCAACTCAATATAAACGCGACACGTGTCCTTAAAAGATTCTAGATTCTGTACTATACATTCTAAAAAGATTCTAGATTCTGTACTATATTAATAAAATATTTGACACGTGTCTCACATATATGGAGGTTGTTCAGTCGCTAAGTTGCCCTGATCCGCCGGATGAAAGTGATTTAAAAACATCTATTCAAGGAATGTGTTTTGGGCGACCGATCTATTTTAGAAATTATCTCTTTCAATAATCATAATGAAACTTACTGCTGCAAGTATGGAAGGATGAAGAATCCTGTGTCTGTCAATGTGGTATATGCAATATCATTTATCGAGTTATAGAATCCAAGAAAACATATCTTCATATAGTCGGGGAGTTCTTCAATCGCGTAGATATTCCATCTATATGTTAAAAACATTTTAACATCTAAGAAAAACAGCACAAGTACTACTAAAATAGATAGTACTATTATATTAGTAACCTGGAGATAGCATTGGTAAATTTTTCAAGCTCATCCAAAGTACCATGCACATCATATATATCATCGACAGTAGTAATTATGGCAAACACCTTTGTTAGAATTCTCCTCAGAAGAGTAAATTGAGGTCGGTAACTATTACCAATTGTCCACATATAATTCTCAACTAAACGGTCTCGAGCAAAGCTCAACTTATCATCCCATTTTGTTGTTCTCCACCATCTATTCTTCATAGAAAATATGATTAGTTCTTGAAAAGTCGACTAAAACATAAAATACAGTCCATTTAATTTGCTTATAAGAAAAAGAAACTCAAACATAATGCGTATACCTTGATGCGTGTTTTAGATCTTCTTGGTGAACTGCCTGCACCATGTTAAAGTCCAACTTGGCAAGATCGAGCACCGCGGGGTTCATTCCACTTCTTTTCTCATATGCTTCAATAAACCACTTTGTCTCCACTCGTGCAATCCTCCAATGAAGCGGCATTTCCAACGCACGACTTGTTAACGATGACAAATATTGATCATTGATCTTTCCTAAACTTCGTTGTAAATATTTTGTTGTGAAATCTCTAGCTTCATCCAATATATTTTCGCCCTCAAATGAATGATAAGAAGCCTCGTACAAATTTAGCATACCAAGAGTATCTTCAATCAAGTGTCCCTTAAAATTACCTGTTTCGTCCTTAATGTCCTCAAATATGTCTACACAAAACATTCAAATACAATAATGTCAGATTTTTCAAGATTGTGAATCAAAGCAACGAGATAAAAAAAACATCCTTAATGTACTTCATACCTTGAGTGATATGATATCCATTATGTCTCAAGATTCTAAAACCAAGAGCTTTAAGATTTAAATCTAATGTGTTCCATTTTTCGGGGCTTTTGTAGTATTTGTTGTACACATTATCCAAAACATTGCTTATATCATCCACAAAATGATACCATATGCCAAGTCTTTGTAAATCATCAACCAAATTGAGTGTACTTGACAGAGATTCCGGCTTTTCGTTCACTTTGTAAATAATGTTCCTCACTGCTTCTTTCAGAGTTTCCAATCTTGACGCGTACTTCTCTCCCTACACATACCAATTAGATGCCACGTTAGTTTTTAAACAACCATGTGTTAAATTTTTACTTCAACAAAAAAATGAAAAAAGTTTATTAACAAAAAATTAAATCGCATACTGTATATTTGCTATTGATCGCTTGAATACGCTCATATGGCCATATTGAAGGCGGATAACTTGCTGATCTTCTAATAATAGGTGACAATACACTAGCAACAACCGTAAGTTCAGAATGTGGTGATGAATATACTCTCTTTTCACAAGCAACATTTTTTTTGCTATTTCGGTTTAGAAAAATATTTTTTCTAACTAAGGACCTATTTGATATTAATAATGGGGAAGCAAATGCACACGTTGAAGCCATTAGTAGAAAAGACTAATCTTTAATGTGTTTAATTGATGATGGTAATTAACTTTATGATAATGTACATTTATATAGGGGAAGTAGATTTGCATGAGATGACATTTTCAACAAAGCCACACTGTAACAGTAACGGTGTGATTAAAGACAACTGATGCGTGTAGCCATGGTTTTGGAAACCATAAAATGTAGGGTCAATTAACTATTAAGTGTCCATGATCTTTATCTCGATTTAAACATAAACCAGTGTCAATCAATTAAGTGTTAATTCCGTGTAGGGGTGTAAACGAGCCAGGCTTTTATCAAGTAACTCGAGCTCGAGTTCAAGCTCGACTCGATCGGAGCTTTTATCGAGTTCAAGCCAAACTCAAGCCCAGTAAACTGGCTTGAAACATATAATGAGCCGAGCTCGAGCTTTTGATAGCTCGGCTCGAGCGGTTATCGAGCTTTTCGAGCCTTAGTATAGATACATTTTTATATTATTTTTATGTATGTAAATAAGTGCCGATTTGAATATTAATCAACCATAAGGGATAAAATATTTTCTTGCCTTGGTTATGACAATTTATTGTTAGTTTTATTATTCTTAAAAATATCTAATTTAGTTTTCAAACGGTTAAGTATTTCTCTTTCAGTTTGTGATTCGAGATCATGCACAAGTTCTGTATGAAGACAATATTTATTTCGTGGCAACTGCAATTTGCAATTTATTTTGACAAGGAATGATGTATCTACTATTTTGTTCAAGCTCATTTTAGTGGCAAATACCGGTTGGCGTATATTAGAACATTTCATATATATTATTTTGAGCTTTTCAAGCTTTGCTCGAATCCTGCTCGAGTCGAGTTCAAACTTGGATAGTTAAAGCTTGACGAGCAATCGAGCCGAGCTCAAGCCAATCTTCTATCTTTCGAGTCGAGCTGGAGCCTTGTTGAGCTCAGGCTTGACTCGGCTCGATTACACCCCTAATTCCATATAATATATTGTAATTTTTTGATTTATTCTAATTATACGATTAAAAGTTATCTTTGTGTTTGCACTTTTAGCTTTTGTATATCGATTCATAAAACAACCAAGGATTAGAGAACAACATAAACAAACGTTTCGGCTTATTTAGTAAGTTAATTAAGCACGTCCGGTTATTATAGGCTAACCCCTTTTTATTTGTAAAATGAGGATTTCTAAAAAGTCTAAAAGACCACATGTTCCACTTACCACATCTTCCAATATTACCGTTATCATAAAATGAAATTTTCCTCGAATCACAAACACCTTAAATTAAAACCTTTAGGGGGTGTTTGATAGCCTCTTAGTAGGTCAATTAAGAGGGAGAAATGCTAAATCCTCCTACTTATACTCTTACTCACAGGATTCTGACAAGTGTCAGAACTGACAGTTTGAATGTAGAAAGAGAAAGAGTGGAATATATATATATATATATATATATATATATATATATATATATATATATATATATATATATATATATATATATATATATATATATAGAGAGAGAGAGAGAGAGAGGTTGAGGATCACGTGCGGATTTTCATTTTTCGTGCGGACGTACGGATGAATCTGGACCACCCATTTTCAGATCTGATCTTGACTTTTGTAAAAAAATCAAGATCTAGCGCTATCTTCAAGGTACAAATTAACCATGCAAATGATTTTTTTTTTTTTTTTTTTTTTTTTTTTTTTTCCTTTTAAATGCTCCTTATTATTGTTGTTTTCTTTACTTTTTTTTTTTTTTTTTTTTTTTTTTTTTTTCAGATTTTTCTGAGCACTTTTTTGTTTTGTGATTATGAGTATTACGGTGATATTAATTATATTTATGAGTCCTGCTATGATACTAACGATATTTACTTAAAAAGTTACTCTGATATTAGTAAAAAACTTAATATCGCTGTTTTTTTTATTACGATATTAAGAAAATTTACGTTGATATTTAAGAATATTAACTTTGATAAAAGAAAGCATGATAATTACGGTGATATTAACAATATTATGATACGGTAATATTTATAAAACGATGATATTATAAACCAACCGTGATACTAATTTTTTTTTACATGTAAAATGAACCGTGATATTAAAAAATATTTTATGATATCAAAAAAGTTATTGTGATATTAAAATTTTTATTAAAAAAAAAGATTTATGTGATATCAAAATCTGATTTTGACTTTTTCACAAAAGTAAATATCTGATCTTGACTTTTGTAAAAAAAGTCAAAATTAAACGCTAATATCATAATACCTTTAACGATGAAAACAATTTTTTTTGAAAAGTTTTTCAGCGATTCTTAATTATTTGTTATCCTCTTTATTTTTTTTTATTTTTTCAGATTTTTTTGAATTTTTTTTAAGAAAAAAAATTACTGTGATATTAACGTTTTAAAAAAAAAAGACGGGATATTTACGATTTTGCCACTCCGCCTTTTTTAGATGGTTGACTAGATGGTGGGCTGAGATTCGTCCGTACATCCGCACTAAAATCCGAAAATGTACCGGATCCTCGCCATATATATATAAATTTTTGGCGGGAAAAAAAAATTTTGCCCCAAAAAAAGTTTTTTTTGGCCGAAAATTTTTTTTTTTTTTTTGCGGGGGGTGACATGTGTCATATGATGTGTCATATGATGTGGCATAGAGGTGACACATGTCGCCCTCACAATCCTTCCTACACTTTTTATTATAAGGCCCTTTTTATTTTAACATATATATATATATATATATATATATATATATATATATATATATATATATGTGTGTGTGTGTGTGTGTGTGTGTGTAGGAAGATTAATAAGAGGATATTGTATGAGGATTTAGCAATACTCATTAAGAGGATACCTCCAATTTAGTCAGCACATGGAGCGTTTGATAAAAACAAGCGGAGCTCTAAGCGATTTAGTTTGCCTCTATATCATTTTGAGTGGGTGGAGGTCATCAATCATTCGGCATCCATGGTCCCATACGTTTCATTGATTGTATTCTTTTATTATTTCAACCCTTTTTTTTTCCTTGTAGCATATGGTTTTTTCTTCACACGCTCAGTGCCAACAATTACCACATGTCAATATTTTTTAATTTTATATCAATATAACAAATTTATTACTCTCTTCGTCTCAATTTATTAGTCCACTTTTGACTTTTTAAGTCTTTCTTTGTAAACTTTCACATTAAATTTTTTTGTTTTATGTTATATTATACTTGATAAAAATTATACCCTATGAAAATGCATTAAAACACAATCTATTTATATAATTTGCATCAAGTATTATATAACACAAAAGAAAATAGTTATGGTCAAAGTTGTAAAAGAAAGACTTTAAAAGTCAAAAGTGGACAAATAAATTGGGACGGAGGAAATAACATACTTGCTTACTCTGATATAATATTCTTGTATATCGAGACACAATGACGTAGGAGCCCATATCAATTACATATTCTTGGTGTGGTTTCTAATTCACATTTTCTTTTAATATTATAGTTTGTAGAATAATATAAAATTGAGTAATTATTACACAGTTAAAGAAAGCAAAGTAACGATTGCATTTCACAATTTCAATCTCTATGGACACCAATTTCACATATTGTTTTATATTATGAATTTGATCAATGTTTTAATAAAAATGGTCATATATTATTCAACTTCAAATTTGATATAAGGTTAGAATGATAATTTTATGTCATTCATGATTGTTATTCAAAACCCTTATCAAACAGCTTGTTTTCATTCGGAATCAAATTCATACAGATTATTCTAAAGGTGCTAATTGATTCAGTACTAAATCATTTTTTTTTAATCAAACAGCCCGGCCCCTAAATCTATTAAATAAAATTGTACTTTTAAAATTTTTCCGTTTTATTAACGAACTTTTTACCTACACATCTATACTTTCTAATAAACCAGAATAATTTACAAGCCCTCTAAAGCACAACAATTCATTAATGCGCTGATGTGTCTGCATTTTGATTGGCTACATATTTATTGCGTACAACACCGAAGCATCACCTTCATTCTTCCAATACACGCTTTCAATTCATTCAATTTGGTCCGGTCTAACTAACATACGCTCCTATGAATTCATAATTTTGTAAATTCATTATTATCATTAAACCTCCTAACAGTTTCTTCATCTCTATACGCTCCTCCACTTCAGTTTCGAGATCAACATTCAATTTACAATCTTCCTCTATACGCTCCATTGTTGTAAATAACCTACGAATTAGTCAATATATATTTGATTCAAGGATTATCATCAACCCTAATTCAGGTCCGAAAATTCTTATTATTGAATCAAACTTAATGAGTTTTTTTTTTTTTTTTTAATCAGGTTCTCAATATTCTCCTTAATTTTGTTATGATTTGATTTATCATGTGTTTTTTTATTTAATTTTCGCTATAGAATTGATCAAATAAGTTGCTTAATTTGTTCATGAATGGATTTTGTTTGTGTCATTGTTTTTTTATTGCAGGCATAGTATGTGGGAATCTAGAATGAGTAAAAACCTCATAAATCAAGTGATTGTGTGCCCACAATATGTTTGATGAAATGATTATGAAACCAAATTGCTTTTCATTGCATCTACAGATTTATTGTATCGTGTTTACTGTTTTTTGCATTTTATGATTTATGCCACAAATGTTGTTAATTTGTATGTGTTTTTTTTTCTATGTTATCACTGTAATTTTGTGCCGATTCAATTAAAGATATTTAATTTGATATGTATGATTTGTTGTATTAATATATCTCTTTGAGGTTCAAAATTCGTTTCAAGAGATGACATTCATTTTCATTATGAGTTATTTGATGAATGAAAATTTGCACTTCTTATTGTTTGCATTTGTTGTATTTTTTTTTATGTAAATGTATAGTTTGGCTAAGCTTTCTTCTTAAATCTTAGAATGATAAAAGCATACTTAAAAACTGTTTTCTTGATTTGTTTCACTATAGTTAATTATTTGATTCCGTTTATTTAGTCTACACGATCCAACTATACATATGAGAAACAAGGTTTGGCTCAATTTAATATTTATAGGAGCCGTTTGGCGCGATTATATATACTTTTTTGTGTGTGTCTTAGGAAGATAAATATGACTAGAACATATTCATTTGGACATTAATCATACACTTATTATTGAAGCTAAAGTAACAGTTTTTTTTTTTTTTGAGTAAAATATTGAAGCTAAAGCTAAAGTAGCAAACTGAACACCAGATAAGCAAATCAAACACTCTGACAACAACTTACAAAGCAACCATGATAACAGAAACCAAACACCTCTCAACCCCATGGCAATAACACTAATGTTTCAGTAGATAACTAATGAATCCCCTATAATGTGATTAGTGTTGATAAGTCATCATTGTGAATCTTACTTACAGAAGATGAGTCGTAGTTATATAGATAACTAAGTGAAAAATAAGTTTCAGAAAAATGGATGATCTTATGATTGTTTATTTTAATGTTGAGGTGCTATATATTGTCACACAATTTATTTTTTAACGATTAACTTTTTTATTTTATTTGGCAACTTATAGCAGGTAAGGCGATGCGAAATACGAGAGGAAGATATCGTGGTTGGTAAAGGTAATGGTGGGAGAGCTTGGTGACTAGAGTTTACTGCAATTGAAATGAGCGAAACCTAGGAAGAGTACGAGATGGAAGGTATGGTGGTTGCTGTTGATGGACATGGTACAAATTATTGGGGAGGTTTGCATGGTGATTATAGTGATTCTGAAGGATCATGCTCCTCGACATGGTAAGTTCTGTACTAAATAATTATGTTTTTATTTTATTGTAATCTTAGCTAAATGAGACTAGCCTAGACTAATCTCTATAAACAATACATGAAAACTGGACGGGTTGGGTAACAAATATTGATAAGCTTATGTTTAAATTTTCAAAGATACTTAACAACATATTTGGTAAATTTCACTTTAGGTCTTGGAAATACTATGAGTCACTGAAGCATAAACTAAGGAAATTGAAAGTGATTTTCTTAAAGACTTTTAGGTGCTTTAGAATGCTCTCTAAAGGGGTGTTTGGTTGCTTTTGTTTGAATGTTGTCTGTGGAAAAAAAACAATTGCAAAATGTAATTGTGTTAGAGTTTATGTGTGTGAATGTTATAGAAAACACAATGAATAAGCGGTTAAACAAGTCATTTTAACCAAAAGCTGAGACATTATAGTGTGCTATAATGTGAACTTGTGTAAGAGATTATTTATGTGAATGTTGTAGAAAACCACTACGAATAAGCGCCTAAATAGGCAATTAAGCTTACCAAAAGACATACTATGACTTAAAAAATGTATCTATTGATCTCCATTTGCATATGCTATTTTCATGTTGACCCTCATGAAAAGATACTTTTTTGATAACTGATCAAAATGCATCCAACACTTGATGGTGTGAGAGAAGAGGAAAGTCAAAACACATTTAACTTATTGACTTTTCCGTCACTTTCTACAGATTGTATGTATACAAGTTGCATTAACAAGCTTAGGTGGTTTACTTTTCTTTTTAATTTTTGCACTGACTTTTTTTTTTATAGATTGTATGTTTGAAACTTTGCATGATTACACCTAATTGTATATATTTAGGTCTATTGATCTTTATGTTTGATGTTCAATTCAATGTTCAGTTTATTGCCCAAAGTTAATTTTGGCAGCTTTTTTTATTTTAGGCGAAACTTATTTTAGGAAAAGAGCGTTTTGGTTTATGTATGTCTATGATTACTATTGTTTGGTAGCTGACTTTTTGATATTTAGCTGTAATTAAATCATATTATTTAAAACCTTCTAAAAATTTTATGCCCTAATTGTAGCAATTTGCCTATAGGGTAAGAAGTTTGCCTAAATGTACACATCCTTCTTCCTAAACCAAAACTCACATATCAAAAAAATCAATGGCTCAATTCGTAAATGGCTACATCAACGATCTTTCTGCTGTTAAAGACAATGTGAAATTGTGTGCCAGAGTTCTGCGCAGTTGGATGCAGCTTGTATTTGGCAAACGCCACATCAGCAATATGGAACTTATTGTCATGGGTGAACAGGCAAGTTTTTGTTTTGTTTGTAACATTTAAATGTTTATAAATTATGATGCCCTATAGTATAGATATTCATTGATGTTTTTGTTTAACAGAATACAAAAAATCAAACTACAATCCGGATGGCCTTGGTTAACGGTTACAAATATTAGTTAGAAGAGGGTAATGCTGTGATAACTTCTTAACTGCATAATATGGGAATTTTGTTTATGATGATTAGTTTAGTATTGAATATTTGGATATGCGAAGATATTTATGATTGTTGGTTGAAAGTAGCTATATATATATATATATTTTTAAATGTAGATGTTGAAAGGTTGTCGGCATAGTGTCCTGCTTTGTTTAAGATGGATGATAACCGGTTTAGCCGATTCTATAATGATGAATGAAGACTCAGAGTGCAATGGTTAGCTTTATTGCCTCTATTTTTTAAATAAAATATGATTACATCACTCAATCTTTGTAATATCATCATACCATTTTGTTTGTTTGTTAGGGTCTCCATATATGGGTCGGGGTATTATTCACTTCAACACCGAGAATCCATTTGAATTGTCAAAGCTAGAGCTCTGACAACCATGATGTTGCCAAGGAGTTGAATGCAGAGGTCATAGAAGAGAATATCTCCGCAATTATTGGTACATTAAACAATGATGTCTACATGTACTTTTGCTATCTATGTTAATTGTCTTAACCATTGTCAAACAAAAGAGTAAAAATCTGTTCGATTATAAGGAAAAAAAGGTTTATTGTAATTTAGATCTAACATGTATTTACAAGACATTATGCGAATGTTAGCAATTGCCTCATATAGTCCTCTCTCTCTCTCTCTCTCTCTCTCTCTCTCTCTGCCAAGGTCACGACTGCAGAGGGCATATATGAGAATATCTCGGAAAATACAGGTGCATTGAATTTTTTTTTGTCTATATGTCTTGAGTCTTCTGCTAACTATTAAATTTCATTCCAATCACTGCTAGCCTAAAAACCAATTTTTTTTTTCTTTCACATATTCAAATTTAGGTCGCTTGGTGTTGATGGAGAAGAAAGAGGTGGTGGGGATCAAAATATCGTTGATTTGATATGGTTAGTCTACTTTTTTTTTGCTTGAGTTTTTCGTAAACTGTAATCTGGTCCAACCTAAACAGTTCTTTAAATTTTTTATTTTTATAGCGTATTGGTGTGTAGGATTAAGGGGGTGTTTGGTTTAAATTATTTAGTTGACATGGGGGCTGAAATGTGTGTGTATGGTTATGGTTTAGGAGGTGTGGTTGAGGGGGTGTTCTTCAGGGGGTTGGTGAAAAGACTTGACTAAGTGGTAGACCATTTTAGTTTGAGAAGCAATTCAAGGACGAAACATAAGTTGGAGAAGAAAATAATAACTTTCGAAGATGCTTGCGTGAATATACCTTTTTCTTTTCAATATTAGGATTGTTTAATGTGTGGTGATTATACATTTTCTGCCTGATCTTACTCAGCAAACCAGTACTAGAATTGTTTGTGTCAAGTGCAAGATATGCATATTTGCAAGTGTTGTCTAAATGAATAAAGAACACCTATCATATTTATCACCCCCTTACCTGTTTTTGAAGTTTTTTTTCTCTTGATTTGAGTCTTTATTTTATATTTACTTTTATATTGACATTCGATTTGATGAATTTAGTTTTTTGTTTAGATTACTACAACTCATGGGCATTTTGCGAGCTTAAGAGGATTAGATTGCATTAGCTATGCCTAACACGGCAGTTCATTAAATTGTAAATAACAAAAAATAATTAGTTCAAATAAGGCAATAGGACCAGTCTCATTTATGAGATGTATATTGAAAAATTATTAATGCGTCCAATCCTCAATTATCTTTGTTTTGAACCTGTTGTATCTTTTCTCTCAGCATGGAGACCAAAACTGTTGTATTATTTGTCTGCAGTAAAGATGAATATCAAAACAATAACTATTCATGAAGCATGTCCGGGAGATCATGGTTGAGCAAGATTGGCAACAGATTCCTATCACTCAATGCCTCCCATTGACTACTAATGAACCATAGGTGATCCAATTTACATCTGTTAAAAATAGAAGTTTTCAAGTATTTTCTTATGATCTTTAATGTCTTTTATTGCGTTCAATCACTGTCATTTTAGGTTAAGTGCCTTAAAGTTTTCAAGGGTTTCTATCAGACAAAAACAAAGCACATGATACTTACATGGGTCTATTATTTGGGTACACAAATCCAAATTCCCTAACAAAACGCTTTACAATGGTTGCTACACCTGATATTATGAGACAAATTTCAAAGTTGATAATTTGATTGTGATCATTTCTACAGCTTACGGTATTTTAATTTTTCAGATATAGCATCCTCCAATTTTTTTACCAAGGTTGTGATGGAACATCAAAACAAATTTATTTTTTATGTTAGTTAAAATCTATTCCGTTGTGGTGTGTGATTCCTTCTTTGCTTTTCTTTTTTGTCTGCAGGAGCTTTTCCAAATTACGATGATGAAAGTCATAAACAAGTTGACCACAATACATTTGCCGAAGACACATGTGATAGTGAATGTTCATGAAGTTCAACATGAACATGTGATTCAAATCCAAGTGTAAGTATGATGTATTAGTTAAAGTTTAGGTGCTAACATTTGAAGGTGCAAACCATTTTTCTTTTTGGCTTGGCATTTTCTGTTCATAAAGAAATGTGATTGCTAAATTAATGGTTTCATCTCACTTTATGTGTTTGCATTGTTTCGTTTCATCTTTCATAATTTCTTCTCAAGGGCTTTCAACTTCACAAGTTCAGTTACTATTACACTATAGTATATGATTGGATTCATATATTTTTTTTTCAAAACTAATGACTATGTTGCATTTTTTTTTTGATGATGATGTCCAATACAGTCGTTATTTTCATTTTCGCATATTCTTTTCTTACTTTAAAGCTAATCGCAAAGTAGTTGTTATTATTACGATGCTCATAATATCTAAAGAACCCACGTAATTGCAAAATTAGTTTTAGGGATAAACTGCATTTTCAGCGAAAATATCACATATTGCTTTATTGTTCTTGTGTGTTGGTTAAACGCATCCTGTTTTGACCTGTCTAATAATAACCCATTACTCAACCTATTAATTCTATCAACAATTTCAGGGTCGACAGTCAGGTGATGACAAGGCAATGGCTTCAAATTTCCGCAATATTTTCTTCATTTATTATAATGTTTTCGGGTGCTCAAGTGCTTAACTTTATTCTTCTTTATGATAAACAGGAAGTTCTCATCTTTCCGGCAATGAAGCCATGTGATGAAATACCTTTCAAAGGTAACTATTCTTCGTGCATATATTGATGAACTAACAGTTACGTTGGTTTGCAGCTATAGAAAACTTGAATATTTGAGCTCACACATGCACGCCAGTTTTGTGGCCAAGATTTGGTGGCACTCTGGCATTACCAGATTTTTGTTAAGAAAGATTCATGTTGGATCATTTGTTGAAACTTATGATGAATAGCTTAGCATTAGATTTTGGTTGTTACTATATGGTGTGCTTCACTCTTATCTTGCTACTTTGAAGTTACATTGCCTTTTGATCGTGAAGCTATATTCAAAGAATTTTAAATTGATATGACAAGTTCTTTATGTGGGTTTCATAATTTATATCCCGAATTTGATATATAATGTCCTTGGATTATTG